>JAXGGA010015023.1:0-30374 GCA_038373865.1 Uloborus plumipes | reverse complement strand
GATAGATAGTTAGAAAGAAAGAAAGATAGAAAGAAAGAAAGAAAGAAAGAAAGAAAGAAAGATACTCGGTTTTTAATATAAGTAGATAATAATAATACTTCAGAGAGAAAAAATGTCATTTGGTATTAACTTTTAGAAGAGTAATACTACTTTTAATTTAAAGAAGAAAAATATGTACAAGGAATTTGTAAGAAAGAAATGCACTAAACATTTTTTTTCGATCATGATATGTTTTTGTAGTGATGTTCTTCATCTGCCTAATTTTAAAGAAATTGTAACCGTGTTTCCCTTTAATCACTAATCATATAAATTTTGAGAACTAGATAGACTGCAGATAATCTTTTATCGTTCCTCTTGACTTTTTTAGAGAATGGGCGGGTTTATCGTCTATTTTTGTTATATACACCGCTGTTTTTGTTTTAGTATCAGACAAACTAACCTAAAGTAGTTTCTAGAAAATGAAATGTTTCTTTCTCATCTGATTATCATATACTCACTTCTCCATGCCATCCTTAAATACTTTTTCCACTTTTTTTTTTTCCTTTCTCAAACTTTTAATTCAAGGCATTTTTAACCCCCGATACAACAAGGTAGTGGATTGTAGGTCTGAGGCTGCAGGTAATTGAGGTTTTTGTATAACATTAATTGCATATGCAAACCGTCTACAAATGCGGGTCAAAATAATTCCACATGAACGTGATTTCAGTTAAAATTGTTAAATACTTCCAAAAATGTTTTTAAAAATATCAGGAAATACTAGAAGCATTTTTTCCTGTTCTTTAATTTATAATCACTTGTATTTTTCAAAACTTTCTCAAGTAAAAGCGCCTAGAATTTTAATAACCTATTATTAATGAAGTAAATTGTAATATGTTTGTAATGTGCATTTAAGAGCCAAACAATGTTTTCTAGACCTTTTTTAACGTTCAATGTATCTTATAATAAGTACTTCTATTACGTCAATAATAATATAAAAATGTATGTGATTGTGTATATTATGGTGTATCGCGAAAATTTTTTTTTGGAAATTCAAAATTTCAAGTTGATAAAAAGTTGTCACTATGTTCACATAGCTATCAAAAAAATTTATTTTGAAATTGAAAAATATTTAGATAAGCCGTAATGACCTTGAAATTTCAAGTTTTTTAGTAAAAACGATGATTTAAAAAAAAAATGTGTAAATTATGTGTAAAGCAAAAATAATTATTTAAGTGCAAAAATGGACTACTTAAAGAATAATCTATCAATAAGAAATGCGTTGGACCTAAAATTGAACTTTTAGGTTTCCAGAAATAGTTATGAAAAACCTGACGTTTTCGCTAGTCAGACATATTTTTAGAATATTTACCTATCCTGCAAAATAATTTTTCTTATTGTATTAATAGTACAAACATTGAAGTGCAGCACTTTTAAATATTGAGAATGGTCCATTTTTCCACTCAAATAATTATTTTGCTTTACACATATTTTATACGTTTTTTACAAAAATCATCGTTTTTACTAAAAAAACTTGAAACTTCAAGGTAATCTCGGGAGACCTAAATATTTTTCAATTTCAAAATATTTTTTTCAGTAAAAATGTGAATATAGTGACAACTTTTCATCAACTTGAAATTTTGAATTTTCAAACAAAATTTTCCGTGATACACCCTATGGGTAACTTTTACTGGAAACCTAAAAGTTCAATTTCAGCTCCAATGCATTTCTTATTGTTAGATTACTCCTTAAGTAGTTCATTTTTGCACTTAAATAATTGTTTTTGCTTTACACATAATTTATACATTTTTTTAAAAAAAATCATCGTTTTTACTAAAAAACTTGAAATTTCAAGGTCATCCCGGCTTATCTAAATATTTCTAAATTTCAAAACAATTTTTTTTGGTAGTTATGTGAATATAGTGACAACTTTGTATCAACTTGGATTTTTGAATTTCCAAAAAAAGTTTTCGTCATATACCCTAGAGTATATATCTATAAAAGTAAAGTTTTTTAAGACGTTTATCTTATAGAATTGGAGCATAAAACAAAACTTCGACGCGAGTCGGTTGTTAAATTTCTTCTCATTTCAAAAAATAATAATAATAATAATAAATAAATAAATAAATAAATAAAATGTAAGCGAGCCTTGAACCTCATATTCCGCATTATTATTTTCTTGTATATAGCATATGTTCATAAGATTAAGCTATAATGTGCGACACTTTAAATACTTTAAACAAGTAATAGTGATTTTAGGATTGAAACTACTTTTTTATTTTTTATTTCTTTACACTTTTCAACGTTGAGTTCAAAAAAATTTTTCTGAGTGATTAATGTCATAGGACGAAGCGCGTTGAAAAGCAGGAAAAAGAAAGAAAAAAGACGCAAAGTATTAATAAATGAGTATGTGCAAGGTTGTTCCATTAATGCTTTTTAATCCACGCATTTCACAACGGTGTTGAAGATAATCTAGATTTTAAACTTGAATTTACCAACAAGATCTAAAAAAAAAGATAATTGAATATTATTCCCGCCACAATTCACTGACGAAATCAGAGTAATTTTTCGAAGTTATGTAATGTGTATGACACGTGCTCTTTATAAAGCGATTGTTTTGATTTTTCTTTCTTTACAATATATTGATAATTGAGCGGAACTGACTTATTCGCTTAAAAATATTTTTAGTCAATATCTTAAGGGGGAATTTAGGAATGATATAAAAACAAATTGCAATAATTAAAAATAAAGCACTTAAACCCTCTGCAAATACAAAGCAAAAAAAGAAAAATGCAGTAATAATGTAAAATATCCTTAACTATTTGCACTGGAAAGAGATAACTTTATTCTTCCAATTACGCAAAATATGATTTTTATAATAATTTTTAGGTATTACATTTGCTACAAATAAATCATTGAATTACGCAAAAAGGATCTTGCGTCTATGTGCGTAGACGTTTATTTCAGTGCTGTTTTGCTTTTTGGTTATTAACCCTACACTGCATAGCGTTCCCAATTGGATACATGGGTTATTTTTCCTTATGACCACGCATCAGGCAACTCAAGCATAAAAAGCAAGTTTTAAGTATCTTTAAAACAAATATAACCATCTATCCTCAGAATTAATATTTTGAAAATGTGTTTCAATGTTTTCTAATTACACTAAAAAACATATACATGTCTTTCAAAGAACAAAAAATCATGCAGTGTAGGGTTAAAAATTCAAATTCTACAGTTTTTAAAACTCATTTTTTCAACAGTGAAGAGTTTGGCTGATTTTTAAATATGGTTTTGGTTACAAGTGTTTTTTTTTAATTTCTTTCTTTTTAATGAAAAGGTCTCCCCATTTGCGGATGCAAATTTGACTGAGTACTTTATAATGAAAAATTTATATCTGAAATTACACAAATTAATTAAAATAACAGCAACGACAATAATCTTCAATTGTAAACTTCTGAAATATTGTCTCATTTAAATGATTCTTTTTTCGACACTAAAAGGCCCTAACTTTAGTCCAGGAAATAACGAGGCGGTCACACCAAGTACAGCACAGTCCCATGTACTTGCGGTGACTACCTAATTTAATTGCATGATGGTAGTGTTCTTAGTATTCTAATTTTGAAAAGAAATTTTTTCAGGCTATCTTTTAAAAGACATTCTTTCAGAAAGGTCCTCATCGCCGAAAATAACTGATATTCCTTGCGCATCATATCCCAGCAGAAGCTTGTTGATAAGTACGCGTCAAAATACTACTAACAATAAGTCATAGTTCAAATATTGAACTGATTTTGTATTTTACATTAGCTTTCTGCGTGTTGAATTTATGTTTTTACGTGTAGTGTCAACGTTTATTTTAACCAATATATGGTCCGTTCCTCACAGCAACTAGATTAATTTAAATTCAATGCAAAGCAAAGTGCTATAAGAACTAGTCGAACAAAATACCACCTATATCGCAAAAGAAAAACCCTCCTCATATTGTCCATGAAACTTTATGATGACATCAAAAGATTATCTTAAAAATGTATTTAACCATTATCTTTAAAGGTTCATACCGATAAATTTGTGCCTTAATAGAGTAGATGTCTGTTTTAGCGTCGCACTGAATTGTAAAGGATATAAAATTTAACTTTTGAATGATGCAATCACTTTTTTTTTTTTGGGGAGGGGGTAACCACAATTGCCATTTGATCGCATTTGACCATAGTTGCCGTTATGGTTACTTCTCAAATTGAACCCTTCAGAGCCCGTGAGAACATTCAGGCATTGCAGGTCCTCCTCTAGTTTTCGGGCTCCGGATCGTGGTATCCCGAGATCGGTAAGGCATCGGACTCGTGACCGGAAGGTCCCGGGTTCGATTCCAGCCGATCAAAGTTTTAAATCGGCAAAATTTTATCCTCGGCAGCCATTATTATACTATAAAAACAATAGTTTATTGTTTGCAGTTCATATGTAGGCCCATCTACATACAGACATGCACGCCTACACACACGCGCACTCGCAGACGTGCCAACAAACACACACCTATCATAATTCGCGATTGCAAAAAACACAATTTGAATTCAAGACATCAAAGTTTAAACTAATATTTTTACTTCAGCTATCTTTAGACTTACTCTGTTTACATATGCAAAGTAAACTGAATATAGAAGTTTCTATAGAAAGTTTCTGCGTATTGGTTTCCGCATCAGCAAATAGAACAGGGACGGGACCATCATCTTGTTTTATTCAGGAAATTATCGTCATCATCCGTGATGCGTGGCGGCAGAATATGCATCTGCGCACTGTCACGCATCACAACGCTGCAACGGATCCCTGCTGTTATGATGAACATCTTTATTCTCTTCCGCTCCTTTGCAAAGCCATCCAATCGGAACAAATCTGCCCAGAACTTTCTCCATGTCTTTTTTAACACGTTTTTCGGAGATCTTAAGTGTAAAGTTATGCACAGTAGACGCAGTGAAACCCCGATTTTACGTTTTTAGAAGACTGGGTAGAAAAAAACGCGAAATGCAGGAAATAAATAGAAAGCACCGGCTAAGGGGACCTGTTGAGAAAAACTAAAAACGTGGGGAAAACGTAGATCCAAGGAGCGTAAAATCGGGGTTTTACTGTATTTTAGAACTACTATCGAGCTAGATGATCAGGAAAAAATTACAAATATACAGAAAATTATTAAAGTGATCACAAAATTAAAGCAGATACTTTCGGAAGAAATTATATCATTCTTTTGTGAATAAGGAAAAAATGAAAACCCCGATAAGCAGTCAACTTTTTCATGGTCAACCACCCAATGGTCTTATACACTTATTTAATGCCCTCCATTCTTTTTTTCTTTTGGTTTTTAACTCCTGATAAAACAAAACAAAAAATATTCAAATGAAAGAAAAAGAGCATTTTTCTTTTTAACTAAGATGTTATTTTTTATCAAATGTATAAAGTTCAAATTCAATACCACAGCAGTATAAAAAGCAGCTTTAAGTACAGCATTATTTTTGTACATTTCTAGAAGAGAAAATCACCATGAAGCTCATGTTTTAACAATTTTTTCTAGAGGTTTTCCCTTATTTTCTTCAATAGAAATCTTTATTTATCAAGCATTACTTTGTTTTCATAAAAATATTCTTTCTATAAAAATAAAAAATAAATTGAAAAAAACTTTATAAGTTTACAGGAATACTAAACAATTGAAAGCTTTCTAAGCTAGTAAATATTTACTTCATGAAACACACTTCTAAAGTATTACCAAGCTGTATACAAATCTTCTCTCCTAATTTCGTCTAGGCATTTACGTGTGAATTTAATCAAACGCTTTGAAGTATTAAAAATCCAGTACGAACAAATAAAACTCATCCGACGTTTCCCAAACTACCCTGGAATTAGAGCTTCGGCCTCAGAGCAAATATTTTCGTTGCAATCCCTTATCGTTATTGAAGTTGAACACCTGCAGGCATTTCGAGAATTCTGCTTCAATGGTTCTTCTTCTGAAATTCCTACACTCTTTTGTTGCTTTTGCTTTGGCCAAGTCCGTAAAAGGGCTTGTGTTATGAATTTTCAAAGTTTGAGATTACATTGGCTAAATCCACTGAGATGTCACATCAAGTTTGGAATTGCTTTTATTTTGAGTTTAAGGTGAAGTGAGGTTTCGAGGAACTTTTGCAGTAATTTTCAAAGTAAAATGAAGAATAAGCTTTTGAAAATTCTAGCCCTTACTTTCTAGCTATGAAATTCTGTTTGTATGTTAACTGTGTTTTAGGAGCAAAATAATTCACCTCATGTAATAAGAAGCAATTATTTTTTTGTGCAAACATTAAATGTTAGAACTATTAATTTGTAATTTTCGACTATAGTTAGGTTTGGTCTTGACTAGAGGTTAGACTTCGTGCCACAAATGGATTGGATTTTTGCATTCAAACGTTTTGTAATATTGGCATACATTATTTTACCCGTATCAAATTTGTCACTTGTGGTACTGTTTCAATTTGTAACTAAATTATAAAAAAACATTGGACGATTTCCGACGCAAAATTTCTTGAATGTGTAGATTATGCAATAAACATAATGCATATCACTCAACCTCACCTCTTATGTTACAAAAAATTACACCATGAAATAGGAAATAAAGCGCAAACTTCACAAAAATGGTATACACATTTTTCAAGTTTAAAATGAGCATCATTTGGTCGTGTTGAGACTGCTGTTTAGGATACGTCAGCACATAATATTACAAATGCACCTTTATTGCTTGAAACATTGAATGAAAAATTTTGCATAGTTATATTTTAGTAATGTTTTATCATATTCGCTTCTTTTCTTAAAATAATGGGATATAAATCGGCGATTCTTACCCTGGGGGCGTGCTTTATTAGTTGGGGCGAGAACTCTAAAGAGAGAGAGAGCAAACATCGAGTTCAAACGCATATTTAACTCTAATATTACTTTTTAATAAGCGGTGTCGAAATCCATAATTCAGTATATTTTTTAATTTGTTATTCTATATTTTTCGAGCATAAAAACTCTTCTGAGGTGTCCATTAATGATGTGAGACTTTTTTCGATATTTTTGACAATCCTCTCGGTTGTCAAAAAGTATTTCACGTCACCTCACACCCCTCCCTCCCTTGTCACATATCACACTATTTTGTAAAAGCATATTCTTGTAAAAATGCTTCATACTAAATCTATTTTTATTTCTTCCCCTTGTAAAAAACCCCTGACAGCATGACATCATTTATGTGGGCAGCTCCTTAAGTATTTTCCATTATTTTTAAAGACCGTAGTATAGCTGCAGCCTCAAAATGCTCAAAATGCATTGTTACTCAACTTATTTTATAAGATAAACACTAACAAAATTTTAAATTGTAAACTGTATGAATGCTAAAACGTTGAGAAATGTTGCTGTATCAGAAACGTTTTGATTATTTTAGTTCACAATTCCTTCTGAAATGCGTGTATTCTTGCAAATTTTGTGCGCTATTACGTTGATTATTCCCATTTTATTTTTCATCTCGAACTTATTGATTCAATTCTTACAATAGCCGTAGTTTTAGGGCCCTAATGTTCCAAAAAAAGGGGTTCTAGTTTTTCTATACGAACATGGAAAAAAGTTCATCGTTTGCAGTGTTTTAAGGGTTTATGAATATGTTTTCTTGAAAAAGTAGTGACGTTTCTTTCTTAAGATATTACGAGTTTTTTAGTTTTCGGTTTTTTAAACTTTACTTCAATTTGGAAAAAATCAAAACTGATTCAAGTTTTCAAAAGAGACTACACGCATCATCTTCCTCAAGAGATATTGAAAAAAAAAAAAAAAAAAAAAAATATATATATATATATATATATATATATATATATATATATATATATATATATATATACTAGTTGACCCGGCAAACGTTGTTTTGCCATATAAATAATTTCCTACTAATTTCTAGTGTAGACAAAAAATAGCTTACTTATTGTAAGTATGTATGTATGTATGGTAGAATGTGTATATTGTATGTATGTAAGAATGTGGTATATGCGTTAAATAAGCATGGAGCGCTGTGAACGATGAGGGAATATAAAAATAACAAAAGGCAAACATTATTTTAAAGTTATTATAATTTATTCCTTAAAATTATACATCATTAATTAAACAATTACGACAGTAACACTATTAAACAATATCAATCTCTTAATGCTATAGCGTGAACAATATTTTTTGTTAGTCCATCTTTAGCTAACACAAACAAACTGGATGTTTTACCCACTCGAGAGCATGCCACGTATAATTGTCCGTGTGAAAAACATGGTGTTCTCAAATCTAAGCCACAAACAGACATCGTTTGACCTTGGGATTTGTTGATAGTCATTGCAAATGCCAATCTAATCGGAAACTGAATACGTTTGAATTGAATTGGCACATCTGTAGGTATAATAGGAATCCGCGGTATGATTATATTTTCACCTCTGAACTTGACATTTAACACTAGAACCGCGGGAATTTCGATATACCTAGAACCGCGGAAGGGGTCATTTTGACCCCAGCTAGTAATTCAATGAAATAAGCGCAAACGCTTAGTTCAGCTAACTGAAATATTTTTTTAAAAGAGTAATAATTAATATTTCTTAGAATTCTAGTTAAATTATTCGTATAAAACAACAGTTATCAACGATTTGTTTATTACAATATAGTACAGTCGACGCTCGATATAACGACCGTCTTCGTCCTACAGAAAACGGTCTTTATAACGAGTGGTCGTTGTAAGAGGTAGAACATAGAGTATATTGGGATACAGTTGGGGGTTTTCTCACCGGTCGTTATATTGGGATGGTCCTTATAACATGTGGTCGTTATAACGAGCGTCGACTGTATTTTAAAAATTTTTATTACTTTGAGTATAATAACGTATATCCAACAAATATACATACATTTGCTATTTTAAATGGTAAAACAGAGTAAGTAGTTCAATATGTTAAGCTATATTTAAAAACAGTAATAAGAAGTTTTCAGTTAGTTATAGTTATGAAAATAATTGACAGTTTACAGAATGAGTTGTGAATGAAACGTAAAAATATGCTTTGTATACTTTGCACAAATAAGAACTTGGTACTTTGAACAGATATTTACAGTTTTATTTTTACAATTTGACTTTGGAATATGTCTAGTTTGCATTTAATTTGCGGTTGTCTGTCGTTTCCATTTGTTGCGTCACACACTAGAGTTTGCTATCTATATTTATTAATTTATTTACGTTTAATGAGAAAGAACAAAATTTTCTCATGATTTTCCAATCAAGTCTTGAAGTGGTGCCTACTAGCAAATTTTTCTATTATAGTTTTACATAAAATCAAATAATAGATTGCCATCAAGAAGCAAAATATTACGTAAAAGCTGCTCCTATTTATGTCAAAGCGTAAAACGCTCATCATTCCATGAACTTAGTTTCTTAGCAATGCATTCTGGAAAAAATATGATCTGCATTCCTTTGGCCTCAAACTATGAAGTTGGAGGTTTTTTGCAAGAAATATTTTAGGTATGTCAAAATTGATATGAAAATATTTATTTCCTCCAATGTTACTTATTAGTAGTAGGCCAGATCAGTGATTTACGGTGCGTGTGCTCTTATACGTTACGTCTTTTCGCTTTACTTCAATGATATTTAGCAGCCGATATGTTTCTTCTTCCGTGCATTTCCTTATGTACTTCAATATCAATTTCTTTATAATAAGAATAAAAACACGTACAGGACTGTTGTGGATAATACTGCATTTAGTATTGGGTGTTGGCCCCCTTCTTCCTTCAAAAATCGTATATTTTGTTCCAATGTGAAAGAAATTCAAAACTCTCTCCTCTTTGTCAAATTACTATTTTCTCACTTTAAATGGTATTGTTGATTTAATTTTAAAATTTCAATCCGTACGTGTATTTTTTCCCGAATCATTTTTTTTTTTAAAGTTCAATATGTTTTCATAATTTTTGCGGTGAGAAAGAACAGCGTTTACAAGGGCATCACCAGTAATCTTTACTTTCAACTTCTTAAAAGTAAAACAGTTTCATTATTAAAATGACCCTCTAAATACTTCATTGATAATTGTTTTGAATATTTTAAAGCTTCCTGGACAGTCTGATTACAGAAGTATTTCTTATATACAGAATAAAATATTTCCCTTGTAATTTTTTTTATCGCGTTCAAACGTAGCCTGAGTTTCAAACCAAACATAATGCTCAAAACTAACCGATCAAAATGCTTATGTTTTAGCCTAAGAGAATTGGCTAGGGACCCCCCCCCCCACCCCACCATTTCTAATTTTTCAAGGGGGTGGGGAATTGGGTGCGTGCTGAATGCAAATTTTATCTAAAAACAACACCGAATTATATGTAAAAACATAAATTTTTCAAATTTGGAGGGGAGGGGCAATTGCCCCCCCCCCCAACCCCTCTCCTTCTAAATTACTGCCTATGTATTCCATTTCAGAAATTCTAAGGAGGGGAAGAAATATGTTACAGTTGCTGACCAGAAAATGTACGTTTTTAGTCATTAGTGCTTCAATATTTCTCGAGGGTCATATTGACCCTCACCGCGGTTCTAGGTATAAGTGCTAATAACTAAAAAAATAGTAATGCCAAAAATTTTTAAATCTGGAAAAACACTCTTCCCCTCAAATAATTAAAAGTCATAAAAGGAATTGTTTCTTCGATTCATACTTTTCGCGTGGTGGTAAATTGAACTTCGCTTTGGGTCAAATTGACCCCTTCCGCGGTTCTAGTGTTAAAATCCTGGCTTCGATCACGTTTTTCATTAATTTTTGAATGACTAATCGCGTACCGTTGCGCAGCCGGGGCGGGTTCAAATTACGAAGCAAGATAATTGGAAATCCAACCTTTATTTTTTTAAAAATTTGTGTCACTTTAAGAGTCGTTCATACCACCCCCTCCCCTCTCGCAGTGAAAAAAAAACTTTACACAGCAGATTTTGCCTAATAACTCAACACTCATGGTGTTTGATACATTTTATTTGTTTGTAATGATGTTTTTTGGTCACAACCAATATGAAAATCACAAAAAATAGTTACTTTAATTTTTAACATATATTTATCTTCTTCAGAATTTTTGACTTTTAATTTTACCTTGAATTTGACGTAAATGCAAGGTATAAAATACAGAATTTTATAAAGGTACAAAAATTAACATAATATAATTGATAGTGTATATAATTTTTGAAAAAATAATATAAGTGCCGCAAATCAAAAACCATTTATTGCCACAATCGATTCACAGCCTCCAAAAATGGCGCAAACGTCCATAAGAAAATTCTACAGCATCGAAGGACCCCATTGCCAATTTTAACAAAGATCCGACCAAAACTGTCATTTTGTACTGTAAAAAAATATGGGGTAGATCCCCATGAGGGGATGTACCTGCATAAGGACATTACAATCATTAAAATCATTCAAAAAAAAAAAAAAAAAACATGCAGCTGTTCGAAAAAATCCTTGCGGGCTTGGATTCGATCTCATTCCATCAGGAACTTCAACCTGACGCGCATAACCACTTGACCATCGGGTCGCTCATTGAAGTAAGGATTTACGATAACACATATTGTTTTAGTTCAGTAGATCAGATGTTATGTGCGAACAAAAAAAAATTTAGGGGTGAATTAACCCTAACATTTAGGGGGATGAAAAATAGATGCTGGCCGATTCTCATAGATACTGGATAAGCACAAAAAATTTCATCAAAATCGGTCAAGCCGTTTCAGAGGAGTATGGCAACGAAAACTGACACGAGAATTTTATATATTAGATATATACTTGCTAACAAAATTTTAACATTTTATAAGACTGGGAGCCTTACTTTTTTCCCAAAGTTCCTCCGTGTAATTTTTTACTATATATTTATCATGGATATATCATAGCGTGATGTAATTAAAATCGTTTTTTAACCCGCGATCACTCGCGCTACTTTGCGTCACACGAGCACTCGCGCCGGGCCTCGCAGGCCGGAGCGGTTTGATTCAGGAAATTGAGTTTGTAAAGCGGAAAAATTGTGTGTTGAACACTAAATTTTAATCACAAAGTCTGCAACCTCTTCATTTCATCTTTATAAATTAAATTGCTACTTTGCGTCACACGAGCACTCGCGCCGGGCCTCGCAGGCCCGGAGCGGTTTTTTTCAAGAAATTGAGTTTGTAAAGCAGAAAAAATTGTGTTTTTAACACTAAATTTTAATTGCAAAGTGTGCAACTCTTCATTTCATCTTTATAACTCAAATTACGAAGCATTTCGCAACCTCTTTCTTCGCGTTCTCAATGCAGAATGAGAAACGCGAGCACTCGCGCCGGGCCTCTGAGGCCCGAACCGGTATTTTTGGGGGAACGAAGGTCTGTACATTCCTGAAAAACATGTGGTCAGTAAGAAGGTGACCCTGTGGACCTCGTCCATTTCCGGTGAAGGGGTGATTTTTGGCAGCGAATTTAAATAATTAACGGGTCTGAGAGGCCCCGTGCGAGTGCTCGCGGGTTAATAGATTGTTGTCTCATTAACGTGGGCGAAAGCGCGGGACACAGCTATGCCCATATAAAGGTTTTGGAAGTAACAACTCATATCCATTATAATGCAAAAGATATCTCATTTTCTGTTCAAGTTTTGTTAATTGTTTTTACGAGGTAGCCCGTGAAACGCATGACCAAGCAGCTAGTTAAAACTAATAAAGACTGAAAAAAATACGAATCTACCGCGGGTACCTAGTTTGACCTTTAGTTTATTGGCGTTCAGGGGAAATATGCAGGACATACTCAATTTTTAATATAAGTAGACAGCTTTTAAACTAATTTATATTTCAAAAATTACAAGTTGCTCGCGATAAAAAAACTACGTACGTGGCCCGCTAATGATTTTTATGTTTGACTCTGTTAAGCCTTCATTAAAAATTATCATTAGTATCATTGTTTCATATCAACCACGTTTTGTAACAGTGTATTTTATATTTAATTATTTAGGACAAATCGTTTTAAATTTAAGCAAAAATTTGAAGATTTCTATTAATTTCTTCAGAATTCCTTTATCCAACTTTATGTAAATTAAAACTAATGAAGCCTGAAAAATGGCGAATGTATCGGTACCTGGTTTGACTTACAGTTCATTAGCTTTCAGGAGAAAGAAGCAGGACATAGGTATAGATAAATACTTAGTTTTTAATATAAGTAGATAAGCATACAAGCTGGCTCCTCTATATACTCTATAGAAAAAGAGACGCTTGTTTTGTGCAAATATTATTAAATAAGGAAAATATAAATATAATAAAACATCAGATAATCAAATTGAAAACAGTTTTATTATTTAGTGAACGCTAATTATAATAATTAAAGGGGCAAATGGATAAAGGTGATATGTGACATTTGAATTTCGCCGATTTACACAAATTTAAATTAGTGTGTGTTCAATTGTGTTAACTCACAAACACAATTGAAGAGGCAAATGAATCAAGGTGATATGTGACTTTTTTTTTTAATTTCTGGAAAAATCTTTCACACAAATTATTACCTTAATCCATGGTAAAAAGTAAGTTTTTCCAAAATTGTCACATATCACCTTTATCCACGTGCCCCTTCAATTATTATAGTGTACTGTGAAAAGTTGCAATTTTATTCCTATACACACGTTTTTACAAGGTAATAAACTACCATAATTGGCCAGAATGAAAAAAACTTAATTTGGACGCAGAAAATGTTCTGTACTATTTAGCAGAAAATATTTTGTGAGCATCGGAGAATGCGAATTTAAAGCAAAAGAGATGTGTGTACTCATTACTCAAGTTGATGTGAAGTATATGTATGACATAATATTGGAGACATGTTTAGCAGCAGTTATACACGGATTTAGAATCGAATAAGTTCATTACGGATGATTGATTACTGCCGAAATAATAAAGTTATGAGTTGCTGAAAGTTTTACGCACTAAATAATGCGTTGATAAAACTGTTTTTGTCGTTTTAAACGTCTTGTAAAATCTAGTTCTTATGCAAATATATATTGTTAAATTAAGATGTACGACTTTCAAAGTGTTATTTAAAGCCACTTGGTATTTTAACACCAAGTTGTGATGTAAAATTGTCAATTGCGTTTGTATAACGGAGAAAAAAAAATATTTAAATTAATTAGATTTTAATGTAAATGCAAATTACTACTTAATACATATACTACTACTTAATAAATATTGTATCAAATTGTTTTCTTGTAATTTCAGACGTCCAAATCACGTTATTAAATTTCTTTAAGTTGGAAAATGTATATACTGGCTATATTTAATATAACCAGTAGCGAAACATATATAAACAATATATATATATGTTATACTGTTTATTTTATATTTTTATTTATTTTTAAGCGCGTTTTAATGCAGAACTATTTTATTTTGAAAAAGCTATACTTTGTTTCTGTAACTCAGAACTTTATTACAGTTTGGATTTTTTTTTTTTTTTGAAATCATTTTTTTTTTTTTGCAGCAATACCAAATGAGAACGCCACAAAAAAAAAAAAAAAAAAAAAAAAAAAAAAAAAAAAACATTACCGACAGTCAGATTAGTGTGATAAAACTTCAAGTCTACAATAATAGCACGAGAGGTTTTTTTTTTTTTTTTTTTTTCTTTTTGACAAGGAAAAGAAAAAAGACAGTGAATCTCAATTAATATTTTTAACCGACTTCAAAAAAGGAGGAGGTTCTCAATTCAAAGCGTACGTTTTTTTTGTTTGTTTGTTCGCACATAAAATCTGATCTACTGAACCGATTTGGACGTTTTTTTTTTTTAAATCGATAGGAGATGATGTAACTTAGGTACCATGTACTCATCTGACGATATTTGTTCACTAGAAAAAAAGTTTTAATCAAAAAACTCAAATTTCATGTTATTTAAAACAATATGTGCTATCGTAAATCCTTACTTCAATGAGCGATCCGATAGTCAAGTGGTTAAACGCGTCAGGTTGAAGTTCCTGATGGAATGAGATCGATCGAGTTCAGGTCTGCAAGGATTTTTTTTAACAGTTGCATGGTTTTTAAACTATATTGTGATTCTTTTAATAGCATTTACACTAAAAAGAATGAAATAAAATATTTTTGGAAACAAAAGTAGAACCGACTTCAGTTGGAAATTGCTCCAAAAAGTAAAAAATAATTTTTTTCACCATCGAAACTACATTTAAACCTAAGTTTGAAGTCGGCGCAAAAACAATGTATAAAATCATACGCAACTACAATTCAACTATAAATATAAATTTTAATGGATACATTTCATTGATTACCACACATTCGTGTAATGGTACAAATATTCTGCTTTTCATTTTCAATGGTTTCTCTGAAAAACGTTGGCAAAATATGGTTAAATATCATTTTACCTATCGTTTTTGCTCCGACTTCAAAACTTATGTTTAAAAGTAGTTTCGATAGTGTTCAAAGAAAAAATTATTTTTTACTTTTTAGAGCAATTTCCAACTGAAGTCGGTGCAATTTTTTTTTCCAAAAATATTTTATTGTTTAACAAGATACCGATAAATTTTCAATTTAAATTAGAAATTCGTGAAAGTTTTTCACAACAGTACTTTTTTTAGTTGATTTGATTCTTATTTTAAGATTTACAAAAACAGTTTTAATAAAGATTTAGTAATAATTTAAAAATATGACACAAGTTATTTAAAAGAAAGCAAAGGACTGTATTTACTTACTTAGCAGCTGAGTCTGCCATTCCGCCAAGGGTTGGACTAAAATAAACATAGGCAAGTTCAATATGAAAATCGCTAAACGATCCACCAAGGTCTCAATGAAACTACTTTGTATGCATCGGAGGTCGCTACTTCCGAACAGCATTAAATTACTAATTTGCTTTGTTTTTCTTTTTTTCTTTTTCTTCAGAGCGTAGTAGGAATGAAGAATGAAACAATGTGTAGCACATGTAGTTTTCGCTGCCAAAATGGCCTTTCTAAAAATTCATTAATGCAAATAATTATTATCTGTGGAAGAATATTCTGCAATACGTGACTGGGATTGAATTTCTGTAAATTACTCTAATTATTCCTGTGACCTTATTCAATACATCTGGGTGCTTTTTCTCGAACGGAGAAGATTTTTTGTAAGAATGTTTGCAGATTTAATTAGAAAGCCAACATTGTTAAAGAAGATAATCTCTTTAACGCAATGTAAAAGAAAGGGATATGCAACTAAATGGAGTTTAGTCGATTTCTTTTCTCGATCTCAAACCCTTTTGTACATCTCTTACTATGTAGCTTTAAATATCGTGATGTTACAAGTGAAACACACTAAGTCAAAAAACATGATTTTGAGAAAACGCTGATCAAAAAATTGTTATTTTAACTTCTTTGGAATTGACATAATTAAATCAAATTAAATTATAGTAATGGTGTTTTTTGGTTATTACGAACCTTTCTTGACTCTGGCATGCTTATTTTATATTATTATCCCCAGCATGATAATGGTAGGGCATTAATAATTATTATCATTAATTATACGACTTAGTGTGTTTCACTGGTATAGCATTGCATAATAAAGATATGACTTAGTGGGTTTCAACAGTAGAAACAGCTAATTTTTGTGTGTAAGATAAACTAAAAATCTGAAAATTAATAATTTTGACTTAGTGTGTTTCACTTGTAACCCCACGATATTGTTACGTCTTTTAGAAACGTTAAATTACATATATGGTTACTTTTCGCTGAACGTAAAATGAGAGTTGTCTCGGTAAAATAACGCATAATTCTGTTTTTGTAGAATTTGCGCTCTAATTTCACATTTGTTTTACGTTCCATTGCCCCCCCCCCCCTCATATTAGTTTCATTCTCTGAATCTTTGAAGAAATTTGCTTTCTACCTTTGGGGGACTTGGCACTTAGTTATTCCAGTTGTAAATCAGTAATACAATTTGGAATTTATATCAACAAACTTATTGTAAGAGTTAATTGTCTAAAAAAAATTTCTGCTATTTTTCATTTAAAATTTAAAGTGGCAATGTCTCAAAACTGGAGTTGTAGACTTAATTACTTTTGCCTTAACAAGGGCAATACTTCCCACAAGGTGTCAGTTTATAGACGTTAAAAATCGCATTTTTATGTCTGCATTGTCTGTTTACCCTACTTTTAAAGAAGAACGAAACATGTTTGTATTTTTTTTTATTATTATTCAGAAATTATTAGGATTTATTAAAACCCTAGTTGATCTCATGTTCTTTATAATTGTCCTACAAATTCATTAAGCTTCGTATCCATATCATGGCTTTCTTCTGTACAGTCACAGATCACAAGGCCGTTCTCAGATATAGTTACCAACTTTTTATACAAGTGAAGGATTGGTCATTCTGAAAATACTTGTTAAGTATACGAGGCAAAAAAAAAGTTAAACACACCATACAGTCAAACGATATTTAGTAAAATTAGAATGAAAGTATAAAGATATTTGAATTGAATTAAAACATAAAATCTTAACCGCTTCCGTTACAAGTTTGTTTGAAAAAAATTGCAAAAAAAACCATTTTTTTAAATTTGATTTTTAAATGCAAGGAAATAAAACAACAAAATGTGTAGGTTTTAAGTTGAATTCTTAATTTTTGAGGTGTAAAATCATTTAGTTTCACCCGAGTTTTCTCGGGATAATAATTAGTTGAAAATCATACGAGCCCCAGATAACTCAGGGTACTCAGGCAAGCGGTTAAAGACTGGCTCTGAGAAGTGGGTCAAACTTTCCGGTGTGATATAACTTATTTATGAAGCAGTATTAATCATATAAGGTATGGTCGGAAAGCAAGCGGTGAGAAGTTGACAGATAGTGTTTGACTCTCATACTTACATGATCAAAACAATATTCATATTAGATTCAGAAGATAATTCAGAATATTTAGAAAACATTTAATTTCGTAACAGGATTGTAATTAGTACGTCAGCAGAGAAACAACTCTAAATAGTGTGCCCCAGTTATAATGTAGTCCTCACAACATCAAGATACCATCCGTTGCAGATCAGGTTGTCCACTGCTTGCGCTCTGTTTACTTTAAAAAAAATTAAAAAAATATATAAAAAAAAAACAATATTTAGGGTCACCCGGGGCAATTCCTGGTCAGCAAGTTTCTGGGGGTAATTCCTGGTCACAGTCCTTTTTATGTCTTAATAATCCTTCAGCAAAATGAAAAAAAAATCACAGAGGTACTCTAAACTATCTTCATTGCAATTCATTACTTAATTATGAGTTGACTGTGCATTTAGTTTGAAAAAAAAATTCTTTTTAAAATCGCTTGTTAAATTTCGTAAAACAAGATTGGTTTTAGTTTTGATACATTTGTACAAAGATCATGATCAAACTCAAACTTCTGAATATTTTTCTTTTTCGTTTTTTTGGTTGAATTAGGTACCATGTCAGTTACTGAGAAATAGTTTTGGATTTACCATTATTGTTTTGAATAATTTGCAGGAAGGCTCCAAATAATGCCCCTGGTTACTGGGGTAATTCTTGGTCAGTGGGGTGATTCCTGGTCAGTCTTTTTTTTAATATTTATGAATTATTATTTCACTAATTATTGACATATGTCATTGATTTAAACTATATGTAACTCTGTGAGCCTTAACTGCAAAGTTAACTGTAACCGCAATGTAACATTCTTATCTGTTAAAGATAAGTATACAATATACTGAATTTTGCTTTGTTAAATTTTCTCCAATTATTTTATAAATTTTAATAATTATTCTTAATTATACTAAGAAAAATACTTAACTGTAACTGCATTGTACTATTCACTTAACTGTTCACCTTAACATGTTCATAACAGACAGAAGCATGTGCTCAGTGTGTATGGTGCATGTGCACCATATTTTTTACGGACCGATTTATTTGGTAGGTAAAGATTCATCGACAACAGATATAAAAGCTGTAGCTATTGCATACAAAATGTACAAAAAGTATTTTGGCAAAGTTTTATTAAGTAAAGATATTATATTGAAAAAAATTGCATTCTTCCTTAAAAAAACTAAATACAGTATTTAATTAACTATATATATATAAATAAATTCTTTATCTAATTAGTTTAATAACTTGTTTTAATAGTGTGCTTACAAACTGTATGTATTTGCATCAATCATGTGAGTGACCAATAATTGCCTCGTAAGTGGCCAGGAATTACCCCATCTCTGGGGTAATTCCTGGTCACTAATTAACGACAATTATTCAAGTTCATTATGTATTGCTGATAGCATGAATATTTTATTCGATGGATATCCCAATGTACTTCCTCTATACCAAAATTTGTAACTCTAACTTAGATTGATTTTGTGATAATTGGATGTTAATGCTTTTTGACCAGGAATTACCCCAGGTGACCCTACTTCTTTTTTGCGATATTTACTAAACGATTTTATTAAATAAAGTGCACGTTACTGTAGGAAAAAAATATAATTTTTCTCAATGAAAATTATCTTGCAAACCAACCTACAGAAGTGGAAATAGCATTTACAAAAATAATGTCAACGACGCGAATTACTTTCTTTCATGTCTTTGATGTATATTATGGAGATAATCCAGAAGCTATCTTTCCTCTTTAAACAGGCGCACTTGAAGTGCAGCCTTCTGTCAGACAGCCTCATTACCGTCTACAACATTGTGTGTTTAATTGCGGGTTTTATTTGTTTTTTAACCCCGAGTCGTTCAGGTTTATGGAAATGTTGCACACAAAAGCAATGTGAACCGAAGTTAAATTCGGTATCTTGTGCTTTGCTTTTCTTCCTCTTGGTTTAACTTTTTTTCTAATGAGTCGTTTAGAATTAAAACTCGTCAAGTCCATTTTTTATGAAAAAATATTTTGATTAAAAAATAAAAGTATAAAAGCCCCTTTATAAAAGATGACTTAAAGGTAGTAGATCAAAAATCACTAGGTCTCAACAAACACTGAATATAAAGTAAGATTTTTAAATTAAAACTCCATTAGATCCATTAGTTACGTCTTTTGAACTAAATATTTTGAAAAATGAAATCAACGGGCATTGATTCCAGCTGAATGAATTGGTTTTGCATGTTTCTCCACAGAGTCAACCAGCGGCGAAGTTAGGAAAACATGTTTGGGGGAACCCGCCTATTTATAGAATATACGTCATATTTAAAACATGTGTGTGAGGTTAAAAAACAGATGTTTTTTAAAGATAGTTTGAAGCAAAATTACTTAATTTGCATTAGTTTGACAGTAATAAACCAAATATTTCGTGGAACGGCCGTTCGCTTTCCCTCTTTCCTTCCCCAACTACAGCACTGAAGTCCACCTAATTTGGTTCTTGACCTAATATGGTTCTGGTTTACTTGCGGTTAACTAGCGGTACCCGCACGGCTTTGCTCGTGGTATAAAACTAAAACGTAATTTGGTAATAAATTCATATCGCAGAAAGAATACTCAATTTTATTTATAATTCAACTATAATTCCTTAATAACAATTTGATTGTGTGTTATAGTGTGGTAGGCGAGGGTAGCTTGAATTGTTAAACATTAAGAAAAAGGGATGGAGGGGGGCCAAGTATGTTGGGAAAAAAATGTTGCGCCATTTATACTCATACCCTTATGAAGTTTTTTTTTGATGTTTTAAATTATTTCCTTTTTGATATAGACATATTTTTAGACGTTATTCAGAAAAAATACTTTTTTAACGCGAGTTTTTAAAATAAAACTGTTTTTAGGCAGCTAAAATATAAAAACAATGTCCCAAGAATTTTGTGCTAATTGTACTGTCTAAAATTAATAATGGTAGATTGATAGTTATAGAAATAAATAAAGCACATAGTGTATCAAGAAGTACACTAACATGATTATCTACACAAGTTGAGTACCAGAGGTACCACGAAAAATATGACCAGACTAAGTATAATGCATCGCTGCAGGCCCGCCATTTCACGTTTTTAGAGGGGGGGGGGATAAAGGGTGCAAACACAATGCAATTTCATCGGAAAAAAGCAAACACCACGCCCACTTATATATTAATTAACTGATTTCTCAAAACCGGTGGGGGGGAGCAATTGACCCCCCTCCTGACCCCCCAAATGACGGGTCTGGTTCGTTGTAAGTTTCCCTTTGTTTTGTTTTTTTAATTCAACTTCCTATATCAGATAAGATCAATGAACATGAAGTGGCCGACTACTGGATTCAACGTGGCCGAGTACTGGATTTCTGTGGCCGACTACTGGAGCATTTACTAGTGTTGACGAAAGCTTGGATTTTAACACAATTTTTTTTAAATTACTGAAACAAGTAGGTGATTCACTACCAGAAAGGTTCATTCTAAAGTTTTACCTTGTTTTTGTTGCTGTATTGATAGCTGAAAGTTCTAGGTTAGCCAAGATCCACAAAAGATCTCTTAAATGGCCGACTATTGGAGCACTTACCCTATACGAATAATTTATGGTTACAGGTTAAAAATTTTTGAGCATAGGGAAAGTTCATTGTGCATGTGTTTTGTGAAGCAAAAAAAAAACATGTTCCTGATATCTTTTTTAATTGGTGTTCTTCATTAAAGTACCACTGTTACGTGCGGAACAAGCGTTCGGACATCAGTTTTCACACTTCACAACTCTAGTGGAAATTCCTGTGAATCTGTTATATTCTGCCAGCTCCAAATTTCTAAACATGCAGTTTGGATTCCCGCTAATAATGTTTTGCGGTGTTAGCTTTAAAAAATAAACATATACTACATTTGTAACTATTTTAGTAACTGTCACGTGTGGGACATCTTACGATTTTTTCCCTATTGAATAAATGAAAACAATTACTAATTAATGTGTAAAACATAATTTATTGTCCAAACCAGAAAATATC
Organism: Uloborus plumipes; assembly: GCA_038373865.1. Lineage (NCBI taxonomy): Eukaryota > Metazoa > Arthropoda > Arachnida > Araneae > Uloboridae > Uloborus > Uloborus plumipes. The sequence continues at coordinate 8,573 of JAXGGA010015023.1, read as the reverse complement.
TACCTTTATAAGCAAAAAAACATTTAAAAAAAATATTATTTGTGAATCAAAATTTCATTAAGAAATATACAGAAAGATTAAATTTTAACAAAATAAAGAATGCAAAGTAAATATCAGCAGGTGTTTCACTGATAGTCTTTAGAAATGAAATATAAGTAGTTCTAAATGTCCGCAAACTTATAGCAACCTCTCGTTTTACCAGAAATTGGTGAAGAAATAATTTCAACAATTTCTTTTCTTAAGTAAGCATTTTCGTTTCGTCCGTTAGGCCATTTAAAACAAACTGGAAGTTTTGATGGCTCCATTTATATTTATAAAACATGTGTTACTTTCTACCCTTTTAAATATTTCCCCTGGATACGACTTCCCTTTCCAGTAAACAACAACTCATTTTAGTTCTTGCTTTGGAATTAATTTTGTGCGACTGTTCGATTGAAATCTGGAAATCTCTCCAGAAAGGCGTTGTGTTCTGCATGTTAACATTTGCAGTAAATTTCATGGAAGCTAGATATGCTTCGAATGTTTGTAGCGTTTTTTTTTGCTGCGCACTTTTTCTTCGAACTACTCTTTTCTATCTGGCTATTTAAATTAAAACGGGACGTTTCACAATCTGAAAGAAATCCTGTTTTGAAATGGTATTAAGTACTAATTTTATTTTGAAACTTCTTATGTACAGTCGAGTCTCCTTAATTCAAACTCCTAAGGTACCGGCTTAAAGTTTCGAGTTATTGGAAGTTCGAGCTATAGGAAGTTTTCAGTCTTCTGAAAGGTTTGGAAACCAATGAAAACTTCGAGATGAAAGAATATTCAAGTTATGAGGCCTCTAGGTATCGATACTTGACTGTAGTTAGGAATAATTTTTCAGTACTTTCGTTTTTTGAGTGGCAACATGCCTTCAAAGATGGCCGACACCAGCTGAATAATGGGGAGTAGAATCATGCTCATTTCAAAGTAATTTTACCGTAGTTTTAGATCAATTTGGGTATATTTCTACTGTTTTATTTTGAAAAAGAGTGAATGTTTTTTCATTTTATGCCTTATTTTAAGGATTTCCCTGCAGTACAAGTTACATCCTTTTAAAAACTACGATACTAGACAAATACATAGATACCCAGATCAATACCGTCGAGCTTATAACCCCCCTTTTCTTGTGTCGGATGTTTAAAGTACCTCTACATCCTAAACAAAAGATAGCACATAAAAAATCAATAATACTCATGTTTTTTTGCTCAGAACTAGTTTTGTTTAAAATGTCCTGAGCTTGGCGTCACGTGTGGGACAACTTTAATTACCTTATAACTAATTACTAAATTGAAACTTTTTCAGATGGTTTTCAGAAATGCTTGCACATATTAAGGTTACTTACAATCTGTAACCATTTCCAGTTTCAGTTTCTAGTTTAGCAGTAATTTTAAAATATACAACTTTTATGTCACGTGTGGGACATCAATTTTCGTTAGCTTTAACATGTAATAAAACAACTTACACTGCAGTAAAATACTGAAAATGAGGCATAAAATGAAGAAGACAATCACCCTTTTTTAAAATAAAAAATCAGAAATATCCGACTTAATATGAAAACGAAGTAAAAGCGCATTGAAACGAGCATGCTTTTACTCTACAGCATTCAGCTGGTGTCAGCCATCTTTAAAGCCTTGCTGCCACTCAAAAAACGAAAATACTGGAAAATTATACCTGGATCTATATGGTTTGAAGTTTCAAAAATAAACTTAGTACCTTGAATCCTTTCAAAAGAAGAATTTTTTTTTCAGATTGTGAAATGTCTGGTTTTTCGTGGAATGGCCCTTTTGTTTTAAGAAAAACTTTAAAAATTTAGTATTTTGCATTGTTTTATTAATTTACTTATATATTTTTGGAGAAAGCATAAATTCCCATGAAAGATATAAAAAAAGAGCGAAAAAAGACAATTAAGTAAAATACTTCACTGTGGTGAAAAAAAAGTTCGGAAACTTCTTATTCCAAAAATTGAAGTGGTTAAAACTCCCACAAACATGTATATCGTGTGTAAAATATCAGAAGTTCCTTCAGTTTTAAGAAAATGAATCTTTGTAGGAGTAACGCAAAAGAAATAGGAGAATAAACTTGAACTCTAGTGCTTATCTGAGTTTGTGAATGCAAAAAACACACGATATGAAGGAATTTAATTAATAAATACATGATGTATTTAATGTTTTTTTAATTGAGTAGACTCAAGCTAAAGCATGAAACTGTCATTTAACAATTAGTCCCTTATGTCTCAAGAAATTCGAAAATATAGCAAATTTTAAAAGTGTCTTAGTAATTAGTGTTAGGGCCAAATGGATAAAGGTGATAAATGGCAATTTTTGAAAAACTTACTTTTTACCATGGATGGAGGTGATAAGGTAATTTTTTTAAAGCTTTTTCTAGAAATTAAAAAAAATTGTCACCTTTCTTCACTTGCCCCTTCAATTGCGTTTGTGAGTTAACATAATTGAACACTTACTAATTTGAATTTGTATAAATCGGCGAAATTCAAAGGTCACTTATCACCTTTATCCACTTGCCACTTCAATTTTTTTTATGTAGTACATATGTTGGAAACGAACTTCGAAATTGGATGTATCAACCCCAAATTTTATTTTATTTGGGAGTTCGTGAATTTACATTTGATTAGTTCATGATACGTCAAATCAACGTTGATCAAAATTCAATTTTACACTAAGAGGATGGATGGCGCATTGGGTCAAGTTAATTTTTGAAGTAAAAAACGTGTAGAGAAAAGAAAATGAACAATCAGTCTTTCTCGTCAAAGAGCTATAGTGCTCCTCTGGTAAATTGACCTCCGATATAGACAATGTTTCCATGTTTTTCTTGTAATAGGAAACTGTACGAAACTTTTTGCAGTTCCATGCAGTTTTTTTGCAAAAGTATTCAGTCTCAAGTCCACTGTAATTACACATTCCTTTTACACAAAAGAGGGAAACATTGTCAGGGCCCTGTTCCACATCAGCGGAAAACGCAACCGAAACCGATGGCAGAAACCAAAAAGGCGGGTACTTTCCATAGGAACACTATTCATTCCTGTTTACGTTTCTGCTTTATTTTTCCGCTTTACGTCAATGTGGAGCTTATCCTTCACTGTCGGAGGTCAACTTACCAAAGGAGCACTATAGAAAGACTAAAAAAGTTTAGTAGCTATTTATAATGTCGAAAAATGGATTTAAAAAAAATGACTAGTATTGACCGAATTATAAAAAGATTTTTTCATACTGCGGTAATTTTTTTGAAGGTCTTTATAACACTTCGGTATTTTCTCCGCATAAGGGCAATTCCAGGCAACATGGGAACTCGGTATTAAAAAAAAATGTTGAAAAATTGTTTTAATTTTTTTTTGTACGTTCTCTATATTGATTGAAGTTTACAAATTAGAATAAGGTAGCTTCAGGTGAATCATTTTCTTTTCGTAAGAGAACTTGTTCTATGAGCTCACAATCTTGTAAAAGTATCTCTCTGCTAGACAATTTTAAACGCGCATATTTTATTGGTTTAGCCTGTTTTCACAATTTAATCGCATTTTTTTCTGGCAGATTTATTCGATAAGAAAACAATTATTAGTAGTACATTTTGAAATTTATTCTTAAAATAATTTTTTAAAGTAGTTTTTAAACCATTAAATTTTGTGTAACGTGAGTCACGAAAACTTAATTTTTCTAATATTTCCAAATTTTATAGCTTATAAATGAAATTTTTTTTCTTGTTTCTCCTACTCATGTATACTACAAAAAATAAATTATAGGACAATTTAGAGTTTTTTGCTTTTTATTCAAAACATACGGATGTTTATTTTGTAACGTGAGTCACGCGAAAAGTGAGTTACAGCCAATACAAGCTAATATTAACTTCTTAAAAGTATTTAATGTGCCCTAATGGCATTTTAGGGTCTAAAGGGAGGGTTAGCACTTGTACACACTTATATATAATTAATAATACTGATGAAATTAAATATAAATAGCGTGGTTTTAATTCTTTTAGCGTTTTATAATCTTTCAATTAGTGCACTGGGTCCCTGTTTTGGCACTCAGCTTTCCAATGTGTAGCATGTGTTTATGCATGCACATATTTTTCTTCCGTATCTAAGAAAGGTTTTTCATTACAGTAAAAGAAATTTTTAAAATATTTAACGAGTAACCGCAGAATGACAGATAAGGTGCCGAGAAAAATTCAAGCAAGAAGGGAAGTACATTACATGTAAACAGAAACATTGTCTCTGGATGAAAGAATGTCTAACGTGAAAAGTCGAAAAGCTAAGGATATTGTCTCTAGCAATTCAATATAAGCTGAAAAATAAGCATATGAAACTTTCAAAGGAAATTTTGGCTAAATTCAAACTTCTTAAATATCGCTTCAACAAGTACACAAATATGTAAATACACTAAGGAGGAATCGCCAAAACAAAGAGAAATTCCGTTAATTCACCTCACAGTTAAACTGTAGTCATAAGTGAGTTACTCAATGCTTATCCGTAAATGTAATAGACATTTGAAAAGAAGTTTTCAATGTCCACCGAACTCATGCTGAAAAAAATATTTATCCCAAGAAAATCTAAACGAAAATGATTTAAAAAATTAGCTTGAGCGAGAGAAAAAAAAAATATATATACATATAAAATTGGAACATAAGAGAAATTTTAAAAAGCACGGTCAACATCTCACTTGCTCTTATTTGAGATGCTTAAAATTTAATTATTCATCAGTAGTGGATGACAAAAGTAAGTTCCTTGAAGAGCCTACTTCTGACAGCAGTCAACTAATTTTACAGCCATTATGCAACATTAAATGTTATGATTGGTATCAGATGAAATGTAATGGTGTGTAGTGTCCTGTAAAAGTTTTCAGATGTATGAATTGAGAATTTGAAATCAGTAAAATGCAGCCACAGAAAAAATACGGGAAGTAGTATAAAAAAAAGATATGTTTTGGAAAATTGAATTGATGAATCCACTCCGTGACCGTTCAAAGGGGTTAGATAGTAGCTGCTAAGGAGAATTTTAACCCTAGGTCTATGGGGCAAAAAATTCGTGCTGCGAAAAATTGTCCGTTAAGAGGGGTGGCCGCTTTGTAAAAGTGACCGCTCGGAGAGGTTTTACTGTACTTAAAAACTGATCAACTAAAGAAAACAAGCCATTAAGCATTAATTTTATTTGAATTTAGGTGAAATTTCTACACAAAATTTTCAAAATAAGATGTAAAGTAAAGGACTAAAACGGAGATGTAACGTGAGTCACGAAACTATGTAACGTGAGTCACACTCAAAATATTGATTAACTTAATTAGTGACGGCAGAATGAACTTTTTTTTCATATATATCATAACTTAGAAACATATTTTGTGCCATGAAAAGCAGTTTTTAAATTTTATTATTCTGAAAGAGCAGGAATATCAGGTTTTTTATTACCCAAAAAACTTGAGTTCCTTTTTTTTGTAACGTGAGTCACGATGTTAAATTAAGGTTGAAACACCATCTATTTCTGTTGAAATTTAAAATGCTGACATCCACAGGTTCTCACTGCATAAAAGATGACTTTCAACAGCTTTATTTAAATCAGGCATGGTATTTCTTTTATATATATAACATTTACTTTTGTAAAATCACGTCAAATTGTAACGTGAGTCACGTGGAATTGCCCATAAGATTTTTTTTTCACTATTTTTTTTGAACAGAATTTTTTTCTCTAAAAATTGAATACACATCGCTAAAAAGAATTTTTCAACCAATTTCATTCATTGTGGTTAGTCAAATATATCGAGTTTGAAACCAAAGTTTCTGGCATAGATCTGATTCTAGTATAGATGAGAGCAGGACTACGGAGATGAAGTTGGACTGATTTGAGGTAATGGAGTCCGAGTCAGTACGAAGTCTCTAAAATTCCAAGTGCCGGAGTCGGGTATTTCTCCTCCTATGTCTTCATTTTTTCCATGGCTGCAGATTCTGAGTCAGACTGAATTTCAAGGTAAAAAAGAGTTGGAATCGAAGGCTGTAGCATTTTAAGAGTCGAATTCAGGCATTTTTCCTCCGATTCCGCTACCTAAAATGTGATCGGACTTGAATCAATACTGACTTGCCAGATTGCGAATTTCTTAAATGCATGTGCACTCACTCCAAAATAATGTAACATTTTGTTCGTGGCGCACGCGACTTTTAAATTTTTTTTAAATAACTCCAAAAAAATTTTTTTAATGAATAGTCCGTTTACGGCACTCAGTTCCAACAATTTTCCCGATTTCGCAAATTGAAATTTAAGAGCGGTACAGTCGACATCTATAGAGCAAAATGTAAACCTGGATTACGAAGAAAAATACTGTAAATGTCCAAAAGAAGCTGAAAAGTCAAGCTTTTGTTAATTTCAAGAAACTTCGCGGTTTATGCAGGAACTGATAACTGCAAAGTAATGTAATTGAATCGTTTATTTCGAAAAGGTAACATCTCTATTTTGATCTCCTCTGTCTCTTTAGAAAATTAAACAGCGCACGGTTATAATTTTGAATGTCATAATCAATGAAAAAATGCCGTTAGTTAAGTACACAATTACTGCAATAATTTACCAAATAACCATTGATTATGACATTCAAAAATATAACCGTGCGCTGTTTAATTTTCTAAAGAGACAGAGGAGATCAAAATAGAGATGTTACCTTTTCGAAATAAACGATTCAATTAATCTTTACCACGTATTTAAAAATAATTAAAATAAAGCATTTTAATAGAATTTGAACAAAAAATTTTAACCCCTTCCAGGCTCATTTTATTTCGGGATTACGTATCAAAAAATGTCAATTTTTTGAATGCTTATTTTCATACATACTTTTTAAACATAATAGCATCATTCGCATGCAACATTTCCTACAAATAAACGTAAAAATATCTATTTAAATAAATGAGTAATAAATGAGTATTTACCTGTAAAGTTGACTTTCTGTATGGCAGAAATCATTATACTTTGGAGTTGGCGCCTACTCTTATCTTAAATCTACAGCTCAAAACACTGTATAGTTATTTTATCTAGTAGCAACAATAGTAAACAAAAGCATCCGAAACCATAAAAAAGACATGTGAAAAAATTCGGGAAAGACTGGTTGTGCAGTGTTAATTTTCACAGTGCCCGAGCTACACTCGGGATGAGCCAGAATGGAACATTTCGCTTGCCCGAGACCAGCTCGGGAAAAGCCGGGAAGAGGTTAATAGGTGTATTTTCATAAAACATTTTGAAATTACTCTTTTTTTCAAACTTTGAGGCTTATGCGTGATCTAAAGATATTTTTATTTTAAATTATTATTCTCACATTTAGGATTTTAAAACACAGTTTTTTGTTATTAGAAGGTGCTTTTCAAAAATATCTATGTTTCTGTCAATTCTAAAATTGGCGACCGAGCTCGGTAAAAAAAAAAAAAAAAGAGGTTTGTAAAATCGTGTTTTTTTTTTTTTCTTAAGTCCGAAGTACTTATTTAGATAAACTTGAAAAGCATTTTTAAGCCCTTGGTTGCAATTACGTATTTAAAACAGCCGTAATTTATTTTAAAAAACACAACCTTATTTGGAGAAAACATCCCAACCTTATTTAAACGATGCGCACTATAAAATCAACCACAATAATTTTATTTTGATCGACTTCTTTAACATTTTAAGGGGCAAGTGAATAAAGGTGGTATATGACAATTCTGGAAGCACTTACTTTTACCATGGATGAAGGTGATAAGGTAATGATTTTTTTCTTTTTTAAAAGCTTTTCCTGGAAATTTTTAAGAAATTGTCACATATCACCTCCATTCACTTGCTCCTTCAATTGTGTTTGTGAGTTAACACAAATGAACACACATTAATTTGAATTTGTGTAAATGGGCAAAATTCAAATGTCACATATCACCTTTATCCACTTGCTCCTTCATTTCAAAAACAGTAACAATTCTAACGTCGCCAAAACTCGTTTGCAAATACCATAAAAATTTTAATTTACGCTGATGTGGTTAAATATGAAATCCATTGTTATAATAAAACGTGGTTGCTATGAAACAGTAACAATAATAGTAATCATAAAGAAAATGGCGAAAGAAAGCTTTTCAGACTGTTAATGAAGGTACAAAAAACGGGGTTTTTTGTGAGAAGTCGCGTTTTTACAGAACAAACGCCGATGCAGATGAACTCAAAAACCAAAACCTTATCTAAATACAAAATTTTAAATTAAAATCGTTAGAGCTGTTTTCGAGATCCGAAATATATATATCTAATAGGGTGGAGCGAAAAAAACGAATTTTTGATTTTCGTAAACGGGTACCTTTTATTTACTGTGAATGAGGATAAGTAACAATTCTGTAAAATATTTCACTTTTGCGACGTTATCTTTAGTCTGCGCATTTGACCTAAAGTTTTGAAATTTTAGATTTTTTTTAGATTTTTCAAATTTTTTAAAAAAATATTTCAAATGATAAAACTAGTGACGGGTGGTTTTTTAATGGAAGAAAAAGGTATGAAATATACAAGGAATTTTTTAAAACCATTTTAGATTATGATTTCAGTCTGCGCATTAAGCCCAAAG
>JAXGGA010015022.1:0-30379 GCA_038373865.1 Uloborus plumipes | reverse complement strand
TCCTATTGTAATGAATAAATTTCAAAATACTTACTAAAATGAAAAATATTTTCCCCCCTCGATCCAACGGGTTTCGAGTGAACGCATACAGTTGATCTTCCTTCTCTCATCTCGGGTTATCTTTTTTACTTAACCATTCTTTGCATGATGATGGAAATTTTCAGCATAACATTCACCCAGTAAATAACCGATCGTTAATTTTTCGCTTTAAAAAGTGAAGGGCTGGGCCCCTTTACTTTCGGAAGTGAAGGGGAGCAGCTGCACCCTTGCCCCCCCCCCTACAAGCAGTCTATGCTCCCATTGCGTCATAAGACTTGTAACCTCTTGTTTATTTTTTTTTTCAAACAAACTTTCTTCACTTCGAACCCCCCCCCCCCCCTGAAAAAAAATCCGGGCTACGGCCTTGAGTGTAGCACCACGGACCCCCCTGGCATAGGTTCAAGGACCCCTGGGGTCAGCGGACTTATATTATGGGAAACTCTGCCCCAGGGTATTGAAATAATTATTTGAAAGAGTAAAGGTATGTACAAACTTGCATTGTTGTAAGCTGCCACATTTATATACTTAATACTGTGCTTTTTTTTTTGGAAACATTCTGGTTTGCAGAAGTAGGAGTTGAATATTTTTAATTTCCTGCAAAGAATTTCTTGCTCTTTTATTGATTGTTGAACTTTTAAAGTGTGCGCAGCACAATGATTCCATTTATAGGATGAAATGTAGTTTTTCAGAAAATGATCTCTCAATAAATACAGAAAAATACTGATAATTTATTTTTAGAGTAGCATGAAGATGATTGAAATAAAATTGTGTTGCCCTTAAAAATTTCATCCTAGGCAGATCCAAATTACTCCACAGGCGGCTAGTGCATCAAAAAAGTGGGGGGGAATGAGGAAGGGGGCCAGCATCTATAATACTGTTTTTTTTCTATTGCAAATATTCGATTACTTTATTGATTTTTAATATTACTGAATAAATGATCTCTAAAATATGACAAATACAAACACAAAAGTCAAGATGGATGACCACCGTCGACTCCATTTGTACGAAATAACATGAAAAAAAAGACTATTTTGGAATAATCAGCTTTAATTTTCGTGGAATAAATCCGACTGAGCAAAAAATTCATTTTTCAACTGATTATTACTTAATAACTCTAAAAAGTGAGGGGGCAAGGTCTCTTTACTTTTGGAAGTGAGGGGGCAGTGGCCCCCCTGTGCGAGCCGCCTATGGATTACTCAATAAGCCAATTAGGCCACAACAGTTTAGGGGCCTCCAAATATCTAAAATTGTTCTATTCATTGGCTAAAATTTTTTTATTCCACACGTAAGAACTGTAAAGCTAGAGTATAGGGGCCTAAAAAAGAATTTGGCCTTGGGGCCCTGTGATGTCTTAATCCAACCCTGACCCTAAAATATTTCCTGTGCCCTGTTTTTCTTAAAAAAAAAAGGGCACATTAAATATTTTTATGTGCCTTTAATGCTTGCCGGTTAGTTTTAATGGAATTTAGAGGAAAGAAACCATTTAGTATGATTTTCCATCAAATATTGTCTAGTTTATATACAGGGTGTCCACTCCAATCGTGGACCAATAGCTAATTTCTAAACCGTTAGAGATACGCATATAGTTTATTTAGAAAAAAATCTCCAAATTATGAAAGGAATTTTGGGTCTATTCAATGTTTTTCAAAAAATCAAATTTTGAAAGAGTTACGAAATTTAAATTTTTATACATCCCCCCAGTCCTATCAATCATATTTAGTAAAACATTCTTGACACTGTAACGTTTAAAACTAAAAAAAAATCACTCTTCTACCACAAAAATTGACCGAGTTATGACGTTTTGAAAAATCAAGATTTTGAAGGATTTCGCATACGGTCCCTTAAGCGATCTCTCGATGACGTCATGAAATAATGCAAAATCTTGATTTTTCAAAACGTCATAACTCGGTCAATTTTTGTGGTAGAGGAGTGATTTTTTTTTAGTTTTAAACGTTACAGTATCAAGAATGTTTTACTAAATATGATTGATAGGACTGAGGGGCTGTATAAAAATTTAAATTTCGTAACTCTTTCAAAATTTGATTTTTTGAAAAACATTGAATAGACCCAAAATTCCTTTCATAATTTGGAGATTTTTTCCTAAATAAACTATATGCGTATCTCTAACGGTTTAGAAATTAGCTATTGGTCCACGATTGGAGTGGACACCCTGTATGTAAAATCATTATGAAAATGAATTTTATTGTTAAATTATTTATGCATAGGCTGTTGGCATGGAAATCCCGTCTCGGTGAACAACAGAACATCTATTGCCATGGTTTGCTGGATGTACATCAAGGACTAATCGTGACAACACAGATTGCATAGTGTAACTTGATTCGTGTAACTTAAGCTACAGATTCGGTACTGGGCCCATGCCCCATGCTTTTATCTGAATCAAAAGTATAAGTTTGCCTCAAAAAATTATAGCCGCACTATCCTGTCTTGGTACTCTGTATTTTATTTTGATAGCTCATGAAGAAATTGGTTTCGGTGTTGCTTTGATTGCATGAAAATGTAGGAAATTCTGAAAATTAAATAAAGTTTAAGCATACTTAAAGCAAAAAATGACGACTTGTCATCCTAAAGCTCATACTTCCGTTGCATTGAAAAGAGGGTTTCTTGAAATTCGAAACAAGTATATGAAGTTATTTGTAAATTTTGTGTAATAAAGTGTTGATCAATCTTACTTTAATAAAGATCTTTAATGTTGTAACATTTGTGCCATTGAACTGAATACTCTACGTATTGCAAAAATAAATTTTCTTCATACTAAATTGTTTTAGAAATATCTGTTAATATAAGTTTCAACATTTTTTCCAGCAAAAATTGAATTTATCTAAAAGTCCTGTATTGACGCTCTGGATGGTTTTAACTTTGTTTTATTAAAAAAATGTCTACTAAACTTTTATCCAGTATTGTTTTGATATGTAAACATTGTTGAAAATTTTTGTATGATGTATAATGCAGAGAAATAAATATAAAATAATAGATACAGTTCTTTGTCATTCCTATGTGTTCAAAATGTATAATACCTTAAATTACATCCTCCCCCCCCCCCCCCCCCAACACTTAATTAATTGCTGAATATTTTTACATACGTCTGATTGAAAATGAAAATTACCACTTCTTAAAATAAGTTCAGTTCTCAACTTTATACAAATTGATCTTTGAACCATAAGTGCCCGCTAAGCGACTGAAATGCCATGATGCTCTTGGCCTCCCCATTTTTTTTTTTTTTTTTTTTTTTGGAAGGGGAGGGGGAGAAAGGTTACCTTGTTTGAACCTTCTATATGCTTCTGATACAGTAGTTTCCTCTTAATGTGATCACGGTTTATATTTTTCATACTCACTTGGTCCAGAGTTTATTCATTTGTATGAATGTCAAAATTATCACATTGCTTAATGTTATCAGGTTTCTAAAATAGAAATGTTTTTTTTGTAATTACCAGACAACACTTTCTTCTGTTAGATTCTTTTAACAAAAAATCTGTCTTATATCTTATATTTTGAGAGTTTTTGAGTCCAGGAAAACTGATCAAAGTATCACTGCAACTTCTACATTAATCAAAAACTTACTAGATATTTACACAAAAACAAACTGATATTGGAGCCTTGTAGTTGATCCACATGAATTAAATTTACAAAATTGTAACAGGATAATATTATGACACTATTACACACATGAAAATAAGATAAGAGTTTATTCGTTCTATTTTTAAACTCAAAATGTGTTTTTAAAATTTTTTTTAAAAACTTAATTTAGAAATTTTTTCTGAATAGTCTGTCGTTAATTTATGAAAATCACTTTCTCTGGAAGTGATCACATTATTGAGTGGATACTATTGCATTAATTACTCTTTCAAATTTCTTTCTACTCATATTTTAATTTTATTTTTTGTTTAACTGTGAAACATTTAGGATAGATTGAAATCTAGATTTAAAAAAATAAATAAATAACAGTTTTTTTTTTTTAGCTTTTGATATCAAGAACGAAATATTGTTGTACTTAAAAATCTTCCTGATGGTAAACTTAATAATAAAACAAAAACTGAATTTATTTACTAGTTAGTATTCATTCACCTACTATTTTTATTTCTTCCTTTCCTTTAAATCAATTAAATACAAATACAGTTTTCGTTGTTTTAAAACCTTAAGAGTATCATTACATTGGAACACTAATCGCTTTTCAGAGGTTACTTTTTTAATACTGCTAACCTTTTGCTTTTATTAAAGTTAAAATCAAATTCGAACGAATTACAAACATCACGCATTATCGCATTCGTGTAGAGCTTAAGACCTCTCCTGCTCTTGTTCACGCTCACCGTTACACCACACCGTTTGTGACTATTTCTTAGAAATGAAACCCTTGGGCGAGTACGAAGCCAAACTTGCAGCTTCACGGCAACCCCGTTTCTGCTTGCAACCGGTTGTCCTATTCGAACTCGGCTGTTGTCGCTACTCTGAATACTACGTATTCATATAGCACTCTAGTCCGGTATACCGGACACCACGTCTGAAAGGGTTAATGAAATACATAAAATTGTACTAAGGACATTAATTAAAAATGATTTTAACAAAATAAAGTGAAATATCGTTAACTTTTAATTTAAAATATCGGACTTCAATTTTTTTTTTTTTAACAAATAAGAAAAAAGTTCTGTTTTGATATAGATTACATTTTTAGTAAAAATGTTAAATACAAAGTCACTATTTTTCTGAAGTTCATATTTTGAAAGGATAATTTTTAAAGATGTAAGAAAGAGAAGAGATAAGAAATTATTAAGTTTTTAATTTCTCAATCCTTATGCAAAATATTGACTGTATTTAAATTTTTTAAAAAATGCAATTTATGTTCAAATACAGGCTTAGTACACAAATCATATGGATATTCTGGACATCTATAACCCATCTGAATAGCCATCGCCTATGGATATCTAATACAAGTAATCGACATTTGACGCGTATCTCATAGATATCCACTCTAAAGCCATAATATCTGAGCGAGATCCCGTCAAGTCCAACATGGATCGCGATAGGCAGGGATTCAAGTGAAACAGCACTGCGATCGCTTCGAATTGCAATCGCTACTGGAAGTGAATTACATTATCATCAACTTAACTTGGCATGACGTCACTACGGGTGGAGCCAATAAGAGCTCACAAGCACTCAGCGATCTCCTCTTATTCGCCAAGTAGGCTGTGACGTTCTATCTAGCTCGTTTTTCATAGGCAAACGTCACGATGTTTTTATCAAGAAACGTTCTAACGTAATTCATTTCCAGTAGCGATTATAATTTGCGATGACCTGTTTCACTTGAATCCCTGCCTTAGACATGTTATAGGTGCAACCTTTCCGACTTGTGGTGAAGATTTGTGGCTTTAGGTAGGCTTTGTGGCTTATCAGGAGAGAAAAAATGTTTTGGGGGCTCTTATTGCTGTATAAGAGGATTTTTGCCTCCAACTCGGATATTTTCGTATTCCATGCTGATGAATGCAAAATAAGCACGAAACTGCAGTCCATGGATCAAAATACCGGAGTTGGTGGTGTATTGCAATATCTACTTGCTTTAGCCAATAGAGAGCTTTGGGCAATAATTTGTTGTCTGGGTGAATCTCCAATCTGAATTATTAGGATTAGGAGCAGTGTAACACGGAAATCTTGCCAAGTGTTCCACTCGTTAGGATAGTTCAAGCAGGGTTAGTTACTGCGCATATTAATTCAATAAAAGAGGTGATTTTTTTTCATCTACAAACACCATTTTCATAAATTTGCGAGGAAAGCACCAGGTTTTAAATAAAGTGACTGCAGAATTTTTAAAATGATTGCCTCATAAACGAAATATAAACGCATCGAATGCATAATATGTCACAAAACGTAGGATAAAACAAAGTGTTCTATGCTTCTCTGAACAGTTTTCATAGCAAAAGTAGCTTATCTTTACCAATATTCAGGAGATATTTTTTTTAATACACTTCCTTACATCTCTATACTCAACCTACTACGGAATGTAAACAGAGCATCTTGACCGTAGCGCTCTCTGGCGGATGTGGAATTTTGTTCCCCTGCTATCACGGAGCTTCTCCTGCCTTTTTATGCTTTCCCTTTTTCTTTAGTTTATTAATCACCGCAAGGTGTCTCTTAAAAGATAATTTCTATCAGTGTTTTTAGAAAGAAAGGAAGAGCTCCCAAAGTTCTTATCCTTTTCTCTTAGCATCATCTGAGATAATTTAAAACAGCTTTCAAACCTATTTTTCTTCTCCTAGTATCCAGCATTAACTAAAAACGTGTTTTTAAGTTTTTAATTTCGAAAATATTTGAGAGAAATCGTAAGCAAGTGGTCGCGAGTTCGAATCCCGCCTTGCCCATGTATATTTTATTGAATCCTCTCTGCGCCGTTGTCAGGAGGCAAAAAGCGCATGCAGTCCTCATGGATGTTGAAGCTGTTGACTTTTGAATAAAAAAAAGGAGATCAATTCCAAATCCTATAAATTTGCTGTGGAAATGTATTCCAAATGCAATATTTTGAATTTTTAAGGAATTTTTTATGGTCTTTGGTCTTATCCAACTTTCATACATTTTAAAGCGACACCTAGCTTTGAAAAATATTACAAATAACCACACGAAGCTTACTGGCTTTATCTTTTTCACATTTCTCTCCAGAACGTTCTATGTTTACATCAGCGAAAGTTGCCGAAGTTGTTTTTTCTGCTATTCCCTTTATGATGTTTTGTTAAAAAAAAGATATTTTCTTACATGTTTAGAATTTTGAATGTGTTTTTCTGTCTAAAACTTAAATTAATGCTAACAAAGTGATTGACATGCTGGAATAGGTAAAACTTTTCACTTGTGTTGTACGATTGTGTATGTTTTTAATGGAAAGAATTGAAGATCGGATGAGAGGATTAAGTTATTTTCGTCCAGTGGAAATGTCATTAGAAGAACATGAAGATAATTTTTCTGCTAATCAAAAGCTCTGCCAATGGTGTACTAGTAAGTTTGTTATCCATCTATTTTAATACCTGTAGTTTTGATACTTTGGGACCCAATAATTGTGACACTTTTCGTCATATTTGACTCCTTTCCCTCCCTTTTTTGTGATGAAGTCACAATTCATTTTAACACCTCTCCCCCCCCCCCCTTTCTATACGGCATGCTACATTTACAAAAACATATTTGTATAAAAAATACAGTGGAACCTTGTATATCCAGCTAAGCAGATGTCAACTTACCGAAGTTCCACATTTTCAACTCTTAAAAGGGTTTGTTGAAAAGTACATATCAAAATAAATAGGAAAAATTTGGATACCTTTTATGAAAAAATAAAATTTTTTAAGCAGATATAAGAACTCCTTGTCCATCAGGTCTGCTAAAGAGCCATGCTTATACTTATTTGAAAAACATTTGTCACGTTGCTTTGTTTTGTAGAACATACATTTCTCCACCCCCTTCCAAGCCGTAGGACTATCACTGGCACAGTGGGGTGACAGGCTCTTCTGAGTATAAAGCGGAATTCGCTAAAAAAGCTTTTTCTGAAAAAAAAAAAAATGAATTGGCAGATCTGAAAACTAAAATTCTCAGAAATGGTCAATGTGAAAGAATATAAAAAAAAGTAAACTAAAATAGCAGTAGATGTCAAAGAAAAGAGGTTAATATAAATGTGTATCAAGTTGAACAGGTGTTCACCCATTGAAATTAGCATTGGATCAACCATTGGAAAAGAAATGTTGACTTATCAAGACAGTCGAATTACCGGAGTTTCACTAATTTTATTTTAACCAAAATGTGTTATGTTGCACTTCTTGGTACCTCTCACGCCTATATCACAATTTCACGAGACTCCCTCCTCCTCGAGATGTGACAACCTTAGTTGACAATCCCTTTACGGATATTTTTCAAAATATGTTTAAGAAATCTAATTTATGAAAAGTTCTAACATGTGTTTGCAACTTTGTTTCAACTTCAATTCTTCATTTTCTAGATGTTGAATGGACTTGGGATGCAGAGAGCAATGACGAATTTGTCAATCTGGTAAACCACAACAGAGATGTACGGTTTCATCAAAACTTTAGTCGCGGCACTGCCATAGTTCGTGGATCTCAACCTATGTCAGACGACCAATTTTATTGGGAAGTTAAATTGACTCAACCTGTATATGGAACAGATATAGTGAGATATATTTTTTTTTCTCTTTCCTCAATCATTAAAGCAAATCATTCAAGAATAAGAGAGTAACCTAAAGAGCTAAAATAATGCATATCATGATATATGGCGGCGGTTCTCAACCGTTTTTGACCAGGGGACCGGCTTTCGAAACAATACTGTAGACCTGTGGATTTTTTTTTTCTTTTTATTTCTTTTTTATTCTGACAAAAAAAAAGAAAGCTTGCGTTTATGGACCTTTGAAAACATATTTCTCTTTTTACGCAATAGACCAGTGATTGTTTTTCTATTCATTTTTTCTTTTTTGTGCAAAAAAAGAAAGAAAACTTTTGACTCACTCTTGGCCTATTAAACGCTTGTAATTTTTTTTAAACAGCTGATTTTGTGTTACTTTTTCTTTTTTTTAGAAACATAATAATGAAATAATAAGTATAAAAATAAATATTTACTTGGTATTAAAGAACAGCTACAAAAATTTAAATGCTAATTATAAGTAATTATTATAATAAATATCAAGCTTATTTATAAGGGGTGGACTCAGGGGAACAGAGATCCTCCCAAAATTTAAGAGAAAAGGTTAAATAAAACTTAATTTGAGGGGAGTTTGTTGGTGTATAATTTCTGAGTTCTTAGCTCTATAAAAAAAATAAGAGAGAGGATCGTAGCTAAGACAGCTGAGGGGCTTGCAACTTTTAACTCTCTACCAGTAGCCAAATGACAGCCTAGATGCTTTCCTGTGCTGAGTTTATGGGGAAATTTGGGGCCTATGTCACGAGTGGAATCTTCAGACGGTAAAAACTTTAAGTATGGCGCCAAGCACGGAATAAAAGGGGATCATGACTGTCTTGAATGTGACTAAAGATATCGGAGAATTCCACTTTTGTCCCTTTAGTTTCAAAAAATTTCCAGATGAGAGAGCACCCGATCCCCATTCATTAAAGTAAAAGTTGCATTTTTATGCTTTGAATTTACTAAAAATTCCGGAAACGTGCTCTTTACCAGCCACTTCCCTAATGATTTGGTTAATAGCCTGAATCAGCATTTTAGAAATTTAAAGTTAAAACAATTTCTGGTAGAGATATCTCTCCTCCTGTCACCTGTCTAATATCTTCATAGGTTGATTTCCGAATGTGCTTTTAGGAAAGAGAGCTCCTAAATTTCTCAACCTGTCATCACCAAGGTTAATTTTAAGGTATCAGTTTTGATATTCAATGCTGAAAAACTTCGAGGAGAGCCCTCCAAGCCACACCTTCCTTCCTGCCCCCTAACAGTACCAAACATAACTTAAAAATGCATTTTTAGACCTTAAACTTCGAAAAACCTCTGAGAGAGAAAGGCCCTATCCTTTTATCTCTTTTCAACAAATTATAGCTCTTAAAGTTGTGTTTTTAAAGTGTTAATAATGCAACATTTTAAGGTAACACTCCTTACCTTTTGATTAATGATATTAAAGATAAATGGGCTTTAGGATATTAATTAAAAACATTTCTAGTGGAGAGTTCGTGTACCAACCTCCTTTCCCCAACTTTGTTACCAAAGATAGTCTAATATCATTATTTCAGTTTCAGAAGGTTTTCGAGCGGACCCCTAAGCCCCTGACATCTAGTACAATAGACCTCTGGTTGCAGTGCTTGGTTCGTTTGAACCCCCCTTTCTCTCATTTCATTTCATTTCAAGCCCCTGACATTATCAAAGACGGCCTAAAATAACTTAAATTCTAAAAAAAGGGGGGGGGGGGGGGAGTGAGCTCAAACCTTTCTTCCTCTCTTTATCACCTCAGAAAAATTGATCCATCTCCAAAAGATCTGACATATGAGCTCCGTTTCCCAATAATTTTAGGTGCAAAATAAAAAATGAGTGTGGGGGGAGGGGTTGTGCTTAAGCCTGGTCATATCCTCGGCACCATGCTAAACTAACGAATGTGAAAAATCGCGTTTTTCAAGTTCAAATTTTACAAATAATTAAAATTAAAATGATACCTTCGAGCAATACTTTTACACTTCAAGATATCTATAAAAGTTTAAAAATTGAAAATAAGCAAACACGTCAGGTGGGAAAAAGTTATATGCAGTGTTTTAGCTCTCCTAAAAATTGCCAATTTTCACATTCGTTAGTTTAGCATGGTGGCGACGATATGGGCCCCCTCCAAAATGCTAGCATTTTTACGCCATTGGTAAATATTATTGAAAAATCAAAGAAAACTATGAAAAATAATCTCAAAATTCATGTAACGTATTGCTATAATGATTTTTTTTTTTTTTTTTGAATGATTATTTTCTTTCTATTAACAAGGACAAGCTAAAATTTTCTGCGAACCGGTGATGGTCGACGTGACCACCAGTTGAGAATCGCTGGTATAAGGTGTACTGTGTTATTTTTATTCAGTGAAATAGAACACTTTAAAACAATTTGAAGAATGAAAATTCAAAACTTGATTTTCATTGAATTTCCTAATATAAAACTTCTTTAACTTTTACGGAGTGTTACTGGCTTATTAAATGCTGTTTTAGTGGTTTGAATTTGGAAAGCTTTTCTCAATTTAAATTATTTTTTATTGGTAAAAAAGATAAAAAATATAATTTCAAATATCTTTTTAGATGGTTGGTGTTGGTACATCTGAAGCTGATATGTCCCAAGTTCACGATAAATTTCTAAGCATACTTGGTATGGACAACAAAACATGGGGTCTGTCTTATACTGGATTATTTTATCATTGTGGTGAAGCTCAGGACTATGCTCCCTCTTTTAGTCAAGGAAATGTAATTGGTATTCATTTGGATTTGTGGAGAGGGACATTATCTTTCTATAAGGATAAGAAACATTTAGGTAATTAAATTTTTTTGCCTTTTTGTGTCTAAAGTCTCTGAATTTAACTTTACTGAACTGCTTAGTCAGATTGATGGTTGACAAATTTTGTGTTTGGTCTGCAGCAGGGATCAGCTACTGCAGTAAGAGTGAGTCACACTTATAAAAAGAGAAAGAGATCTGAGTTATATATTGGGCTTAATAAAATATTAATATCATTAAAATAAATAAGTAGCATAACAAATGACTCTTTATTTTTTTTTTTCGCATTTTAATAAGGGAAGAAATAATACCAGTTAACAAAATAGCAATTAAATTAAGAAATTAAATGTGCTGAAAATTTTAATGATTAACATTTTCTCCTTTCAATCATTAAGAAATTACTTATATTTCAAACCCCAAAATGCTTTTAACTTTGTAGAAATAAAGATTCTTGAGTTGAAACAGAAAGTAAATGTAAATTAGTTTATGTAGATATTAACTGAGCTAACATTTTCTTCTGAAAATAAGTTCCCTTTTGTAGGTTAGTTAATGTTGGTTGATGTTTTTAAATAAAGACTGCTAAGTTCAGAAAACTATTCTGTATTACACATGAAATATATACATTTAAATTGTACATTGAAGAATGCTACCAACTAGGTAGAAGAATAAACAAAATCGATGCTTTACAAAACGAGCCGTGGCTGAAAGTTATCAACACCGCTTTTTGGTGAAGATCCAAATGAAGAGTCAAGTCAAGTAAAAGTCACAGTTAGCTGTGAACAGGCATTCTTATAGTACTTGGCATGCGCCACCCTCTACCGGCGAGCGCATTTGCATATGAACGGAGACAGTTAAAAAGAAAAAAATGAACTGAAAGAGACCTGTTCAATTACTCAAAATTATATTTAAACACATGTATTTGCATGACAAATTATATTTTAAATACTGTATTCCATACCCATATAATATAGACGAACGCGTGAACGCTGTTCGCAGAAAATTTTCAAAGTTTGCAGAAAATTTTGACATTTTGTTTAAAAACTTATTTATTTAGAAAGTTTCTATCTGAAATATGTCTTGACTTTGTCCATTGTGGGGTAATAGCTTGTTAACATACGACACTGACACATTCATTAATGATGAATTATTGGCAATCATCCTCATGGTAGGGTAACTCTACTTCATATTGCTTCCTATTTTTGTTGTTGGTAGCACTGTAGGGTTCAGAAGGCCCCCCCCCCCCCCTTTTTTGCAGAAAATTTTTAAGAAATAATTTGAGTTCGCAGACAGTTTTACATTTTATCTAGGTCTGCTGTATTCCTAGATTGAAATAGATTGAATTTTCTTTTAAAAAAAAAATCTGCATTTTGTTTTATTTTTGTTGAGCACTTCTCTCCCTTTCCTCAGCAGATCAACTTGAATGGAGCTTAATTTCTTACTAGTATGTAGGTGTACACAACATGAGCTTCTTGTTGTAAAATTAATATTTTTAGGAATTATTTATTTAGATCAGTGTTTCCCAACCTTTTTGAGCTCATCGCCCCTTTCAAGCCACTAAGTGACACCTATCGCCCCTCCCCTTTTTTTTCTCGAAAAAACCATAAATTTGGCGCGATTGAACATCTGATAATTTAAAAATACAAGTATCTTTCTTAAATTTGAAGTAAAATGCACGCTATGAAGCAATTATAACCAATCACTCTTAAACTAAAAATATAAAAAACAAATAAAACATCTTTAATAAGCATTTGAAGGGTAACATTTAACTAAGATCATCAACGTACTTTTCAAAAAACAGAAGTACATTTTTCAAGAAATTATTTTCGTTTCTACACTGAAATCTGGCGGAATTAAAATTATTAAAATTTAAAATTTGAGGAAATTTGAAATTAATGGAAAATCTGAAAATTCATAAAATTGACAGTGTATGACAAAAAATGTCCTAAGGTTCATCCGAGGTGCAAGGAGGAAGCTCTTGAACTTTAATTTGTTTCTTTCTTAACTTGTGATTAATTGTCCGAATGCTGAACAACCGGTTTCGTACATGTTTACAATTTCGATTTTCACTGCACTTTTATTGCTACTGTTTTCTCTTCTAAAAACACATCTCCCCTCAAGGATTTACCACCCCTTTGAGGAGCAAAATTGCCCCCTTGGGGGTGATCGTTTCCAGGTTGGGAACCATTTTATTTAGATCAAATAACATGGTTGAAGAAGTACACGGTATCTTTGCTTGGTGCTTTGGCATAATAGAACTTCTTAAAAGTTTGGTGTTTTTCTAGAAAAATATTCGCTATACCAATGTTTTGTTTTTGTAAAAGCGGTAATATTTTAATTCAGAAATTGAAGAACTAATGTTTTTAATCTTCCTTAAAATCTGGCCTACCCTGTTTTCCAAAAAAAAAAAAAATGATACAAAGACTTTTTCTACACAGTTACAATATTTGGAGGATTTTGTTAGGTTTATTTAAGCATATTAATTTTTTATTTAGCATATAAAACATTTTTTGAGAATGTACAATTCTAGTATGTGAAAAATGATTTAAAATGTTTTGTGTTTAAATATGAGTAGAATGAAACTCATCTTTATTTTCCTTATGTAAAATAATTTATTGCATGAACTATGATTTTTTTGTTTTTTTAAAACAATAATCTACTTGGTAACTATTTCTTCACATAGGTGTTGCAAGTTCTGGCCTGAAAGGAAAAACACTTTATGGGATGGCTTCTTCGACAGCTGCTCGTAGCGGAATGCGTATTTTAAGGTGTTCATCTTTTCCTTCGTCTCTGCAATTTCTTTGTTGTTTGAAACTTCGAGACGTAATCCCAAACGATAGAAATGTTTTAGATGTTATTGATATACCGAGTGGTCTACGTAGGTTCCTTAATACTAATCTTGATTGGCTTCTTGATCAGTGTAATCTAGAAAAGACTACAAGTGATTTGTGCAAACATGGTAATCTTAAATCAAACAAAGACAAGAGGAAAAGCATTGATGTTGTTGCAAATTTTTGCAATCAAATTTTGCATTCTGAACCTTCCCAAAGTATAGATGAATCTGCTGACAGTTCAGAAAGTCAGTTTGTACTCTTAGGATCTGTACCTTACAGTTTTAGAAATTTTAATAGGTTTCAAGCAATTCGAAGAAACTGTGCTCATTTAAGTGAAAATGATCGTTCTACTAAACGACTTCATTATTCATATAATTATTCTGTAGGTTTGTCTGATACAGATAGTGATCACGAGTAGATCCCCCCTCGCAATATATTGATCAATGTATAAGTGCATTTATTAGCAATTATTATTTAATTAAAAAAAAATTCTTACACTTGAATTGTATAAGCACTGGTACTTTTCTATTATGGGTTACGTCATTTAGCTTGGGGACCCTTTTCCAAGCTACCTTGTTTTAATACTTTGACAAAAATTTAAAAACTAAGTTTACATTTTTACCTTGTTAGCTCCTCTTTTACTAGTTTTGCATTTTAATGTTTATTTATGGCTCCATATATTTATCAGGCTGAAAATTGTAGATATTAATGGAGCATTTAATATTTTGTTTTATATTTAGCAGATTATAAGACGATGAAAGATTATCTTATATACTGATGTTAGGTTAAACAATCAAGGATGAAAAAAGCTGTGCTGGAAGATCTATATCTTAAGAAGGGATTTCAGTCAATTGAAGCTTAGCAGTGTTTAGATTATCATAATGCTGACAATTAATTTTAAAAAACAATGAAAAAATTACTTAAAATTCTAAATTTTATTTCCTACAAATCTTCATATTTTAACAAAATAATTTCTAGAAAGTAGCTGAAATCACAATTTTGTGATCTTTGCTGCAAAATACTTTGTAATGTTTTATGTTTGTGCCGTTATTGATTGTTAAATTTGTACAAATCATCTAGCTGTAAATAATAAAATTTTGAAAAATACTGTACTTTTCGCTGTATAAGACGCACATTTTCTCTCCAAAATCCGGAAGGGGGTGCCTGCGTCTTACACGAAGGCACTTTTGGCGCGTCTTACACACCAAAAAATACGGTAATTTTCTTTGAGTTGATATTCCTGTAAAAAAATGTTCTTTCTTATCTCGCCCTCCCCTCCAATTGTTCTGTATAATTTGGAAGAAAAATAAAGATTTTTGTGAAAAAAATCAACTTTGTTTTATTAGGTGTTGAGCATTAAAGTATTTGAAAGTTCAGTAAACTGAACTTTTTTATTATTTGTAAGAGAAATTTGCTTTTTTTACTTTTATGGCTTGGTTTAACTTTTATTCATTCAAGATACAATACCCAAATTTGTTCTGTTTTTAACTTGAAAGTGTGCTTATTAAAAGTTATAGCAATAAAACACGTTTATCTTTTCAAAATTTTTTATTGTTGCAATGTATTTTTTTGTGATAGGATTATGAAAGAGACAAATTGTGCCCTTTACTTCTGTAGATGTTTTGAAATTATTTCAAGTCATGTCACACATGATTGATGTGAACTAAATATATAAATTCACAACTGTTAAGTTTTCCACACCAATGAGAAAACTGCAACTTGAAAGTTCCAAACAACCCACAACCTTTTAAAAGTTGAAGACGTGATTAAAAGAAAAAAAAAACATATTGAAAGTGTATAAAGCAGTAAGTAACCGCCCCTAAGCCAGGGCTAAGGCAGAAACATGCAATACACCACAAACTCGTTTATTCCATCCATAGACTGAAGTTTTGTGCTTTTTGGTACTTGTCAGCATGAAATAGGAATTAAACGAACTGGAGACAGAAATTCTCTTGCTGAGCAAAGAGAGCCAACAAAAACTGGTAGCTGATGTGAAATTAGAACTTGGTACGGTACAACTCGTACAAACTTTTGAGTTGTACCGTATTAAGTGTGGTCGCTCGCTGGTGTTCTAATTTCACAATAGCTACCAGTTTTTGTTGGCTCTTTTTGCTCTACAAGAGGATTTCTGCCTCCAACTCGTTTAATTCCTATTCCATGCTGACAAGTGCCAAAAAGCACAAAACTGCAGTCCATGGATGGAATAAACGAGTTGGTGGTGTATTGCAGATCGAAAATAGTTAAAGGACAGCATTTCCTTTAATGCCTATGCAGGATAGGGATTATCATGATGCAAAGTATCACTTTAATTCTTCTGTTAAATTTTGAATTTTGAGCTTTGTACCCAAATATTACAATTTACAGCAGTCTCTCCCAAGAGCTGGCGAAATTGGTTTTTTACTTGGTAAACTTAAAAAAACATATATATATATTTTTGTTATCCTACTCATGCAAGTAGTGAGATGAATTTACAATTGTTATTTCATTTGGATTTCATTCAGTTACTAAGAATAGTTCTTCCGCAACAAATTTTAAAATCTCATACAATCTCTGTAATCTTTTTATTTCATACTAGCTGACACGGTGAACTCTGTTCCGCATTAAAGGCAATAAATAAGCAAATTTTTGAATTTATTAAGTTTTTTTTATTAGAAAATACAAAAAAAAAATTAAGTACTTACATTAATCATCCGTTATTGTTTCTGTATTTACAACCTACTTTACTGCGCTCCAGAAGCTGTCAGAACATGTGATTTATGTCGCACGGTTACAGAGGCTCAAAAAGGCTTAATTAAAAAGATAATTTTTTCGGACTGCTTATCAACTGACTGCTCCATCCATAAATCCATCCAAACAAACTTTTGTATATATAATAGTAGTAAGAAGAACAGCCACTTAAATGCAGTCCAGGAGCTATCCCACCTCTCAGCCTGAGAGGCGTAAAAACTCTTAAGTGACAATCGTTTCTGACAGCTTATCACATATAAATTTCAAAGGAAGTAACGGGTTTGTTTATAATTTACTTCACAAAAAAGTTCAATAACACTCAACGCACTTTAACTTACAACCTGTTTACGGCGCTCGGAAGCTGCCAGAAAGTGCTTTATGTCGCTCAGCCATGGTGTCAAAAAAGGCTTAGTCAATAAGACATTTTAGCTAAATAGATAATTTGCAATAAAAAATATATTGCGGTCCTAAATTGAGATAAAAACTATCCTATCATTTAAGTTGGACCAAACTGAAACTGCGTGCAAAATTTGGTTAAAATCGGTTCAGTAGCTGAGGAGTCCATTGGCCACAAACACATGGACACGTAATTTTTATATATTAAAATATATTTTTGTCATGCAGAAATGAATTTAATATTCAATTAAGAAAACCTCATTGTTCCTACCAATAAAACTCTTTAGACTTCACAATAATTCAAGAATTTTAGTCTTTACCTGACCAATATCCTGAATTTACCAAAATAAGATCCTTTAGAAAATTTGTATACCAATTGTAAAATTATTTAAGCTTGTAAATCGTATGCACTATGAAATATGTAAAATGGCATTTTCCAGGTGAAAAAATTGAAACATTTTCGGGGAAGAGCCCCCAAACCCCATTTTATTTTTTTATTCGGGGAAGGGGGATTCCTTCCTGTAGACAACTCTATCCCCCGATAATTTTTCCATCTGCGGACGCCCCTGCCTAGTGGTGTAGTCAGAAAAAAAATTTCGAAGGGGACAAATGGAATAGAAATGGCTAATTTTAGTCTTCTACTAGCTGCCAGGGCAGCTAGATTAGCTTCCTGCGGCATGTTGATGCATAACGTCCCCCTTCTCTAACTTTTACCTCATTCTGAAGTTATATTATTTGATATAATTTAATGTTCATTCGATTTCAAGACGTACCACGAACGTGGCCCGGCGTTGCACGGGCACTTCGTGCCCTGAAAGTAGTGAGGAAAATGTCAAGAAACTACTCCCCGCCAAGGCGGCTCGCTAACAGGCGCTTCACGCCTTTACTTTTTTCCTGTATAAAAAAAATCATTCGAATTATTGAGATGCTTCGCGCCTTCAAGATGGTGAGGAAAGTTTCAGTAAGTTCAGCTCAGGCGCGGATCCAGAGTGGGGTCATGGGGATCATGACCCCCCCCCCCTTAACCGACCAAATATAGCAAAAAATTGCATTTTTGGGACTTATTTTACGAAAAAACTGCCAAACCACCCATTTTTGCACAAAAATTGCACTTTGACCCCCCCCTTTCCGAAAATGACCCCCTCCTTAACCAGAAGCTGGATCCGCCCTTGGTTCAGCTCGCTCAAAGGAGAAAAAGCAGACATTGATACTCAGTTTTTAATATAAGTAGATGGCTCTTCAACAAATGAATGTTTCAAAATATTACAAGTAGCTAGCGATAAAAATACTATGTAAGTCGCCCGCTTATGAGTTTCGTGTTTGATTTAGTTAAGCCTTCATTCAAAATTCTCATTTTCATTTTTATTATTGTTTCATGGCATGGCAACCACGTTTTGCAATGCAAGAATGGATTTCATATTTAATCATTTATTAGGCTTAATCGCTTTAAACTTGACTACTTATTAACTGATATCTTCGTTAATTAAAATCGTATAATTATATAGATTGAAACTAATGAAGCCTGAAAAATTACCTATCTATCGGTACCAGGTTCGACTTTCAGTTCATTGGCGTTCAAGAGAAAGAAGCGTGACATAGAAAGATAGTTAGAAAGAAAGTTAGAAAGATACTCAGTTTTTAATATAAGTAGATGGTCAAGAAGGAAATTGTAGGGTTTTCAATCCCCAAATATCCTATTTAGTCATGCCTCTGGCTCCTTCACTTGATTTGTTTTGGTAATTACAGCTGTTCACAACATTTGGCATCTTAAAATGAGTTTTTCCACAAAATTTTCAGTTAAAATAGCACTTTCATAACTTAGCTCAATAAACTGGCCTGAAATAGTAAGATAAACCTTGTTGAAAACCACCAGTTTCTAAGTGTTTTAAATTTCATATTAAAGCATTACAAAAATAAAGAACATTTTCATGAAAATGTTCCTTTTTTATGCAAAATACAGAATCCAAAATAAAAGCCTGAATCTGTATCTGCTTATAACGAACACTTAAAATTTCTTTTTTAAGTTTATGATGAGCCTACAATAGTAGAAATCGAAGAACTTTTTAATTCATAATCTGAAAGTAACAATTATTTCGTTCAGTTCTAAAAAATAAAATTAAACTCCACACCAATGACATTGAAGATTCTTAAACTTTCAGCACAGCCTAAGCGTTCTGATCTGAATATTAATGTTATGTGTCTTTCGTAGGCAAAAATATCCATCTGTAATATATCGACACCAAACTTGTCAATACAAGTAAGAAGTATAGTTTCCCTGAGGCCAAAATCGGGGCATAGCGTTTTCAGGTAAAAAGGCACTTTTGAATAGAGATTTTGCCGTAAGAAGGGACTTTCTAAATTTATTTTTTAACCTTTTTGTACACTAACTATACATACAATACCAGTTCTTTTTTTTTTTTTTTTTTTGAGAAAATATTTTTAATGTGCAATTTTTCTTATGTGTTTTTAAAATGCGGTCCCTACTTCCGCATAAACACAGGTTTGAATGTACATTTATTATATGTTGTATATAATGGAAACTAATTAAAACAATACATTTTGACAAACTATCAATTTACCTCATAATAAGAGCACTCACAATCTAAAGCGGGACAAGTAATCAATGAAAAGTTTAAAATGTGTATCAGAATTTAAATAATAAAAGTTTTATACAATTTTTAATAAGTTTTAATGAGGTTTTGTTTACAAAAGCAATATAAAGTCATTTGCTTGCCCTTTTTTAACATCTAAATATCTTCTGGATATTTATCCACTGGAATATAGAAAGCTTTAATTGTGTTCTGCAACCTTTGCACTTTCATTAGGTCATCATACAATAATCCTATATTAGCAGACAAAATACTTCTTTCTGGCATAGGAAAACCTTAAAGAAATGAAGAAAGGTGATCGAGTTAAGACATTGAATTGCGTAGTACATCAGGCTCGTCATTTCAAATTTTTTCGGGGGAGAAGTTTATAATCAATGAAAATTACACCCCAAAACAGCCAAAAGCCCTCTGCCCTAATCCGCCAAATGACGGGCCTGCATCTCATAAAAAAGGGGTCATCCACAAATGACGTCCAACTTAGTGAAATTGTGATAGAGGGAGGAGGTAACGAGAAGTGTGACAACATGCATTTATATTCCACACTATATGCTTATGAAAAATAGTAGGATAAGGGGAGGAAAAAAGGTGAAGTGTGACACATATCAACAAAGGGGAAAGAGGGTCGAAAATGTTAAAATAAAGTGCGACATCATTCATGGTCTTCCCCAAAACAACAAAAATGTCATTTCTACACTATAAGTTAAATTTTCAGATGCAAAAATATCTTTTATTTTTTAATGATAACATTTTCTATAGAAGAGGTTAATGAAAGTTTTATGCATTGAATAACTTGAATTTCACAGTTCACTTTCAAGATTTCATCTCTCTCCTTTAGTCTGCCTTACACAATTAGCATTTTTCCTCCTCAATGTTGTAATCTTGACTTGAGCAAGTTGTTATAAGATTTGGATTTTTTGATACTACTTTAAATTTTTCTTCAATCATAAATGATTTTTTGATCTAGTGAAGGAAAGTGGGGCAAAAAACAAGTTTCCTTTTTGGAAAAGATCAGATTATTAAATTCATTTTGGCAAAATTTTTTGAATCATTTTACATACATTGGGTTCATACAAATCAATCCTAAAGCAGAACTATTAAAATTTGTTAGATTGTTTTCTCTCATTGATACACTTGAAAGATTGTATTTTGATGCCTCCACTTTCTCTATAAGGAAAAGTAAGGCTAGTTCACAAATTAGTGTATATTTCAGCAAAAATATGTAAATCTTATTTTAAAAATAAGAATACAGTGAGATAAATGTACCTTAATTTCATTTAAAACTACAAATGCATATTTTTTAAAATAAACTTATAATGTAATTAAAGAAAAAATAACCTTTCTTAAAGACATTTTTTAAAAATGTTTTTAACAAGATTTCTTTAAGAAATCTCGTAAAACACGTTTGCTTACGTTGGACCTTCAGTAAATATTAAGGCTCGACCGATGGCATTTTTTGGCCGATGCCGATTGTTCAAAGTTGGCCGATGGCCGATTATTTTCCTTTTCCATCGGCCGATGGCCGATGGAAAAAACAATCAAACGATTAGAAAAAAAAATGTAAGAGATTTGAAGGGTCATATATTCATTTCAATCTTCTTTTATTTCTACGAATACGGGATAATTGTAATTATTAAAATAAAGTCATTCAGATCTTGGCCAAAAGTTCTATTTTACTACCACTCGATTTAGTGTTCACTAGATTTTCCTGCACATACTTGTGTCACTTAAAATAATGAATTTAAATTTAATATATTACTTTAGTTAAAAAATATAAGAAAAATGGGAAAAAAACCCCACACAATTATGTATTTTCTAAATTTGAGCATTTTTTTACACGAAAGTAAACAAAAACAATTTTAAATACCAATTATGCACGTGTAGTTTATTTTATTTATTTGTTTATTATTTTCAATGTATTCAATTTTGTAAAAGTATGGCATGTTTGTTCCCATTTATATGAAAAAAGGAAAAGGGGGAACATACATAAATTTAACTGCATGTAAGCAGGCAGGGCACTCGAAGTCTTAGCAGTAATAATTCTTTCAATTCGTTCGATGATTCGACAGTCATAACAAGATTTTAAGCTGAGGATCGCATGATATACGGCGCCAGCCGGGCCCGCGAACTTCCTCTGTGTAAAGTACAGTGATCTAGTTTTAGAAAATTTTTAAGTATCTTAAATATTTTTTCAACGCTTATTTTACGCATTCTAAGAATTTTTACCTTTTGATATTATTTTTTGGCAGTCATTGCATGTCATAAACTTTTTATTCCTTCGCCAGGACTAAAGAAACCCTAAATTGGATCTTCATTCAATGCGTTCTTTTCTTTTTTCCAGGAAGTTGTAGGTTCGCCAGTGTCTGATTCACTGCTGCTATCTAAAGTTTCCATGGTGCCGTTTTGGTAATATTAAGCACCAAAGTCAAAATAATACCATAGAAAGCAAAGAGCTGACACGTGCGGTCTGAACTTCTTTCAGTATTTGTGTTTTGTGATGCGACAACCATTTTGGCAACATTTGGCGCGCCGTGCTGTTTGTTGATGATTAGTAAAGGTTAAAATACGAAATATAATACATTTAATACATGAGTAGTAAAATAATGTATTAAAAGTATATTTAAAATATTAGTAGAGCTTTAACCCATTTTCATAAATGGTTAAATGCAAGAAGCTTTACTTATAAAACTTTATTAGTTATCAATACAGTGATAATGAGATTGCCAATTTGTCGGAAACACTTGATATGGTCTATGGTCACTTGATAAAATGTAGAGTAAACCATTGAAGTTTTTAGGGGCATAAATTTTTGGCAGGTTTTTGATCTCTTTTTTTTTGGGGGGGGGGGATGTTCCGTAGCATTTAAAGATGGTGTGCCATCGCCTTTGGGGGAGAGGGGGTGGACAAGCTTATGCATACACATAAATAATTGTTAGTTTCTCGCTTAATGGTCAAGAAATATCAGGATAAGTCAATGAGAGTTTTTTTTTGCTTTGAACACAAGGTTGCCATAGCCCCCAAGAGCAAATTCGGACTACAAATCCAAATAGCACGGAGACCAAAATAAAAGCTTAAAAAAACCCAAATAAGCCCTTCCCCCTCCACCCCCACCCCAACTGTTAAAAATTAGACGGGCAAGTATAGGCCATGACCCTTCTGGATGTGCACTCAAGCTTAAACGAGTATGACTTAAAGGGAAAATCGTAACAGCTTCAGTTTCCAATTCAAGATTGGATAATTTAGAATTGAGTAACACAATATTAGATTTCAGAAAAGAAAAATGAAAACACATAGTCAAATCAAAGATACTCTTTGGTCAAATCTTATCATATAGCAGAGAAACCAGAGGTGGGTAGCTCCTCGAAATTTTACAGCATAGTTCCCTTCTTCTCTTTAAAAAAATGTGTTCGCCGAATTCATCTGGCTAACATCTTTTTAAAATTAAAAAGAAAAAAAAAAGCTTTCATTCACATACAAAAAAGAAGAAAAGAAAAGAAATGCGCAAGATTTAATTCCGTCATTCGGAGTTTTTACTGTAATTCTAAAAACTCTCATCAAAGAGATCGCTCGGAAATTTTCTGCTGTGCTGTGAAAATTTCGGTATCTGCCCGATTCGGAAAATTCCAAAACCCAGAACTGTATTGGTCCCGTTGCTTCCCGATTTCAAGCCACATGTCAAACTGTACTTTCAATTGTGAAGTAAAAAATAGAGAAGATAGAATTCCCTCTTAAGAAAACTTTTTTTTTTTTTAAACATCGGCCAAGCATTGGCATTTTGTTGTTTTCGAGACCGATGGGCCGATGTTTTTCCCAAGTTAGCATCGGCGGCCGATGCGGATGGAAAAAATTTCAACAATCGGCACCGATGCATCGGCCTGGCCGATGCATCAGTCGAGCCTTAGTAAATATTTTGCTTCACTAAAAACTGTTTAACTGTTCATGCTTATGATACTACTGAGAGAAACCAGCAAAGGTCGGATCTGGATGCTGAATTGCTTTTTTCGGGCACAAAATTAAACTTTTTACGTTTTTCGACTGAAATGAACTTTAGGAATGATGGATATAATTTTTGGACAAAGTGTGGCTTTGACAAAATGACACTTGACTCCTTCTTTTTATAGAAATGTCCATTTTCATGAAGGAGTGATACGCAGATGGAAATAGAAGAATGGAATTCGCAATTCTGGTATTGGTTGTAGAACTTAAAGATGTCACTTTGCTCATCTTCAATACGTCATCCAATTTAAGAAATTATCCAAAGAGATGAAACATTTTAATTTTGCACGGTCAAAGCAGATGTCTCATTGGACAGCTCATAGTCTACGTAAGTGGGTGGGTCTTTGTTTCACCTTTCCTTGTACCATTGGTCAAGTACCCTGATAGCACAGTAACCAAAATGTGACGCTTTTGTGACCCGTGACGCGCGTCACAAGCGCGGTCGCAACCAAGTCACCGCAACTTACGAATGTCTGACCGCGGTGACGTCACAATGCGACTTTACAGTGACGGCGCATGATGACCCAATTGCAACCGAGGTCACCTAGTGACGGTTTGGCGACCTCACATCGCAGTCACAGCGACCGATGTGACCAGTCAGTGACCTGTGTGTGAAGTTGCGGCAGCGTCACAATGCGACTTCACAGTGACGGCGCCTGACGACCCGTCATAAAATATTTTTTTTTAATTTTGAAAAAATAAAAGAGTCTTTTACTGACATCAGAAATCACTGATATAAGAACCTGGATTGAATCAACATACTTTCCGCCAACCGTTACGCTGCGAAACCCATTGTCCCACGCCTGGAATCGAACCCGGGTCGTCTGGATGCAAGCCAAGATTTCTAACCACTATACTAGACGAGAGTTACAAGAGGAAACTCAAAAAATAAAGAGCTGCTGAAGGTCACATTGTGGTCACAAAGTGAGTCACGTCCACGTCGATGTGACAGTTTTAAGTCACAATGCGACTTTACCACGACGTCAGAGAAAAGTCCCACTTGCGTCTTCAGGCGTTGCTACTGCAATGCTTTTGTGACCCTCGCATGCGTCAGAAGTGAAGTCGCAACCAAGTTACTTACGAATGTCAGCAACGGCGACTTCACAATGCGACTTTACAGTGACAACGCCTGACGACCCAATTGCAACCTAGGTCTCCCAGTGACGGTTTAGCGACCTCACATCACAGTCACAGCGACCGATGCGACCAAGCAGTGACGTACGCGTGAAGTCGCGGCAGCGTCACAGTGCGACTTCACAGTGACGGCACCTGAGGACTTCTCCGCCTTGTGACTTCTCCGCGAGCTGACACTCGTAAGTTGCTGCCACATCTTTGCAACTTCGCTTGTGAGGTATCACAAAAGCGTCTTATTTTGGTCACTGTGCAATTCGTAGTCACATCCCCGTTTGTTGCGACTTTTTTAAATCGCAATAATGCTTTGAAGAATTTCATTTAAAAGTCACAAATAAGGCACAAAACCAGCACTAAGTGACATCGACTGCCTTTGTGCTACCAGGCGTCGTCACTGCAACATCGCACTTGTGATGTCGCCGCGAATTTTCATTCGTAAGTTGCAGCCACCTCTTTGGGACTTTACTTGTGACGTACCCGAGTCACAAAAGCGTCTTATTTTTGTCACTGTGCTATTCATAATCATACCCCGTTTTCGCATCTGCTGTAAATCACTACAGGGCTTTACAGAGACGTCATTTAAAGGTTACAAGTAAGTAAAAAAATTTGATAGTGACAATGATGAGAAGCCGCATAACCGATACAAACTGATCGCATCACTATCAAAACGTCGCATCAAATACACAATTACACGACAACGGTTTCCGTGACTGTGTCATGTGGTCACGGAATAGTCACAAATTGTCCAAAATTGCATTGACGTTGTAAGGGCCGTCACTGCAATTTTGACGTCATCACGGATTGACATTCGCAAGTGGTTGTCACTTGGTCGCTTTTGTTACTGCTGTCTGTTAGAAAGTGATTGAGGCTCTTAAAAAATTTTTTTTGACTGATTTTTTAACGTAAAATTATTAATTTGGTATTATTAATTCGGTCTTCAATCGGTAAAAAAATATTTTAATGAAAATACACACAGGGTATCTGCTCGACCTGGACTTTTCAAATCCATGACTTTCCCTGACTTTCCATGACTTTTGCGAACAATTTTCCATGACTTACAATTTTAACTATTTCATTTAACGCTGATATCAAAATAGAGCATAAATATCAATATAAGGTGTAAGACCTTTGCTTTTCGAAACTATTCTTTTTTTTTCGGCTATGCAAATAAATTTAACCAAAGCTAAAAAAAGAATTTAACTAAATATATCTGAAACAGATCATGTGCAACAATTTATTGATACAAAAAAATGAGTACAAGGATTTAGCAACATTTAAAAGTCAAAACAACTTATTATCCCCCAAAGCAGAAGTATGAAAGTGTGAAATTCAAATTGAATAAATGCGTCACATGCTCTATTGTCAGTCAGGGGACAAAGTCCGCGCACATGCACAGTTTCGGAAAATTCGCCGCTCACGGGTTTTAACGTTGAGTATTCATCTGATTGGTCAACACAATGCAACTTATTTGAAACTCTTATTAAGACTAATCAGATTGCACCCAATACAAGGTTCCCCATCAATCTTAAAAATAAAATTCAAGTACTTTTTAAGGAGGTTTAAAAAATTTTCCAGGAATTAACTTCTAAGAAAGGGTCTGCACAAAAATCAAGATTAATTTCAAAAGTGATGTAAATGTTGATGAACAGTACAGATTCTTTACAGATTTAATATGAAAATCCTAAAAATCGTGAAATATTTTTCATCAATATGAAAAAGAAAATTTTAGGGAAAGGTAGATTGGAAGCAATTCTTTGGCTTATTCAAGTGTAAATTCAAAGGAATGGTAAAAATGGTAAACACCAACATTTTCTATTTGTTCAAGCATAAAAACAATCAGACAACAAATCTTTTTTTTTTCAATGAAGAAAATTTATAATTTCAGAATAAGACCAGGATATAATGTGATCACCCTATTTTGCCAGTCTGTGCATGCAAAATGTATTCTATTTCCCCCCCTCCTATTCTTTTCTCTTCCCCCCTCCAAGAAAAAATGGTGATTTTTTTTTCTTTTGAAATTACAGCTTTTACTCGATTTTGTAGGAAAAACGTGCCTGTATTTTGTAATTAAATAAACAAATGAAAAGTCAAGGAAGACCTTTGTCTTTAAAAGTTCGGTGTTTTCTTAAAAACTATTAGAAACCAATAAATTGGAAGAGCTAAAATTTGAGTTCAAAAATAAATAAATTATTAAAATAAAATGAATAATGAGTATATTTAACGTAGCACAACCTAAAAATAGCTTCAGAATATCAAAATAATTGAAGTATTTACAGGATGCAAAAGGATTGAAGACTTGACAATGGCACGCCATTTTCGGCGAAGCACGTGCCGAAGAAAACTGTTAGAATGTCAACCAAAAATAAATAAATAAATAAAAAATAAGTTGTACAAAACCCATTGCACACGTATTTCTGTCCCTGTATTTCTAAAAAAAAAAATGATCATGAAAGCAAAAAATTCGAAAAATAATTTTAATCCACCAGACAAATCTAAAGTTTGTTGAAAGAAAATCATTAAGATACCAGCTAAAACGTATTTTTCAGAAAAGCTCATGTTTAACTTGTTAAAGATATTCTTTTGTATAAAAATCCAATCCTGATTATTCTATTTCTAAATTGTTTTAAAGGTAAAGCGAAACGAAAAAGCGGCGCCTAACCGCGAACTTTTAACGATTGCCGATTATGCGCAAAAATAAAACTTCTCGGGGTATGGTTTTTTTTTTTTTTTTTTTCGTCTTGAAAAAACGGCTCCCGATTTCGAAATCCCGACGATTGCCGATTTTTCGATGGACACAATTTTTTTTGCAGGAGCACGATCGTGAACGTTCGAAGATCGCCGATTTTTCGGCACATTTTCTACGAAAAATAATACCTTTGGAGTTTTCAAGGACATTTTAAAATTTTCAAGGACTTTCCAGATCTCTTGAAAGACCAAATGAAATTCAAGGACTTTTCAAAGTCGCGGGAACCTTGCAATAACGAAGCAGAATGACGATGGATGTTTTTTTGTTCTTCCGAGATCGGGAGAAATAACCACCGATCCTGAGCGCTAAAATCCATGATAAACAGTCAGTTTCCATGACTTTTGGACATTTTTCGCTGAAATCCATGACTTTCCATGACCAATTTCGATCATATATGAAATCCATGACTTTCCCTGACTTTCCATGACTTTCCAGGTGCGCGGACACCCTGTACACATTAAGGTCACAATGTGACGTCTCCACAACATTACATTGTGACCGGTCACTATTCAGCTGTCACAGCAACGTTGTAGTGAAGTCACACGCAAATGTCGCAAACGAGTCACAATGTGACTTTTGTGCGTCGTCACAATTGAGTCACGGTGTGACTGTGACGCTTGTGACTCGCAGTGACGTCACTGTGACTTATCCGTGACACATTGTGCTATTAGGGTACTTCAACGAATCCAATAATTAACCTTTAGGAACCGGGTGGTACACATGTTGTACCATAGGTCTTTTTTCTTTAGCGGACAGGGTTGAAATTTTCACTCGAACACTTTGGAGCCTGAGATTTTTTCAAGGTTTCATACGTTGGTACGACAGTTTATACCTTCTCTTTTCAATTTAAAAGAAATCTGTGGTTCAACTGTCGTACTATCTGGGTCTAAAGAAAAATTTTCAAAAAACAGCCTGGATCCAAAAAGTTAATTTGAATTGAATTTTGCAAAATTAGACGTTGCAATAAAGAATGTGGTGCGTCATTGTTAATTTTCCCCAACTAAATTCAATTACTACTGCAAATTACATTCCAATAATAAATAATCACATTACAAAAATATATTTGGAGCATTTTTTTCTTTTAAATTCAACTGATTATAAAGATTTTATTATTCTTCATAATGAAAATAAAAACAATAAACATCAACAAACTTCAACCAGCAAACAATAAAGTGGGTCATTCCATATAAAATCAACAAATGGGCTGTGCCGCACCATTTTTGATTTTGATCATTCTTGGTAAGAAATATGCACCAATACTCTGTACCTCCAAACTGTTTTATTTTTTTCTCGAAAAAATTTTATTCTCGAGATATAGCCATTTTTTTGTTCCGCCGATGAGTAAAATTCAGCATTTTTGATCTTTTTTCTAACAGCTCTGGTAAATTTACTTAAAGTGGTAGAAAGATCAAACATGGTTTTTTTGAAGCTAAAAGAATGAACTTTTATTTATGCATAAAAAGAAACGATTTGGGTTAAGCCAAAATATAAATTTTCCCGTGTCAATTCGCGGTTCAAAAAGTGCCGTTTTCGTCATTTCAAGCATGAAAAAATATATGAAGGACTGACAATGGGGTTCTAATTTTTTTTTCTCTTGCACCCAGTTATAGATACTAGAAGCACAGAAAAACATTAGATGATACCAGTAGTCTCTCATTGTGAAAAAATTGCTTAAACTTGAGAAAAAATGAAAATTGGCCTTTTTCACTCCCCAAAAACGGCCTGTGGAACAGGTAGTAAAAATTTACAAATGCATGGAGTAGAAAGGTGTAGTTCTTTTCAGATTTGATTTCTGGAGATGCGTTTTCATTCGCTTGGGCGAATGGTTGTTTTGCTTTTGTAATTGCTTAATTACTGTTCACGTTAGATATGTGGTGCTGAGTTACTGTTGAGAGTACAGTGTACTGTTTGCTACCTAATTGCTGGATGTTTAGCAATTGTTTCCTGATCCTATTGTAAATAGTCTACATACTTGTAAATAAATTTATAGTTACTTCCTCAAGATTGGAATGCTCATTTAAAGAAAGTTGAAGGTGTGACGGACTCGTTACAATATATATATATACATATCAGGGACGTGCCGTCTGGGTAGGCAAGGTAGGCAGTGCCTACCCACGAAGAAAACAGACCAACCTCACCACTTCATTCAATAACATTTAATGCGTTGAATACAAAAAAATATTTCGGTTTTACACAGCAATAATAGAAAAAAAGAAAGAAAAACCCGACCCCGTTTTCGACCTCTGTGTCTATGCAATGCTTAGCATGCAAAACACCCCCGTGCCGCACTTTTCCCCCTCTTCGCATTATACTAAGTGACCTTGAAGGCAGAATAAAATCAGCCTATCTGGCTTAGCCGACGAAGATCAGCTCGAAAGCTACACTCTTTCTCTGCCGGTCTCTTCGATTCTCCGCTGCAATTTGGACGTTATGTGCAGGGCGGTGAGCGTTAGCAAAATTCTCAATCTTTTTGGGATCTTGATTCGTTTTTTATATGGTTGTTTGTTTTCTATGAATCCGTAATTTTCAAATGTTTCATTTTTTTCATTTGTCGTATTGTTTCCCATGTTTAAGTTGAAACCTCAGTATAGTTGTTCTGTTTAAACTTTTTGAAAAAAAAAAAGAGACTTACGAAGTAAAGCGAAA
This sequence comes from Uloborus plumipes, assembly GCA_038373865.1. NCBI lineage: Eukaryota > Metazoa > Arthropoda > Arachnida > Araneae > Uloboridae > Uloborus > Uloborus plumipes. Next base: position 311 of record JAXGGA010015022.1, on the reverse strand, counting down.
AATACTGAAAAATTCATATCATTATTATATGAAAGTCAATTTTAAAAATTAGCTTTTAGAGTTGATAAGGATGCATTCAGCAGTCTAGAAAAAAAGTAGCGAAACTTTTTGACATTATATGACGGGTCGCAGATTTGTATATATATATGGGAACAAGTTTTTTTTTTGACAAATGTATAAAAAAGGTACTTGCTTTTATTTTTGAAAAGTGAACTGAACCTACTGTTTCCAGAAACTAACGTTGTTGCAGTTAATTTTGACTATACCTGCCACATTTTTTTTTAGAGTGAATATTTTCGGCCATAAAAAGA
>JAXGGA010015021.1:0-30379 GCA_038373865.1 Uloborus plumipes | reverse complement strand
TAAAAGTTAAAAAAAAAAAAAAAAAAAACAACCCTTACTGCCGATGTCATATTAAAATGAACTAAATTGAAGATTCCTTTTAAAAGCCTTATGCAATAAAATCAATTACAAATATTTTATTTGTTAACAAATAGAAACTGGCAACAGATGAAATTATAAATCATTGAGTTTTCTTTCCTCGTCGCCAACAATGATAACATAAATGCTCAGATGTTGAACAGAGCTAGTAGATAAAAATCGGACCAATTTTAACCCATTAATGCCTAGCGTCCCTTTTTAGGGACGGTCCGAAAAGTGTGTCTGAATTTTCCAAAAATGAACATTTCAACCAAATAATTGCGTTCAATTATTACTTTGGTATTGCTTCAATTCTGTATTAACAGATTGCAGCACATAACCGCTGTAAAGTGTGATCTGTAGCCATTTGATTATGATCTTTATCAAAAATTACATCGTTCGCAATCTCAAGAACAAAAAGCTAAGTTTTTTAAGTCATTAACAAGTAAATCTATCTGTGTTTGATATATGTGCTACTTTGATCGATGTTTTAGTTTACCTTTTTTTGCAATTTTGTAAATTTAAATTTTTTTTAGGATTTTATAGCAATTTAAGAACGTCCCTAAAAAGGGACGCTAGGCACCAAAGGCTGCATTGTTTAACCGTTGCTGATTTCTTGCTTAGAATCAATAATTTATATCAAAGAAGTTAGTAAATGTTTTTAGACTGAAAAACAGATAATAATTGTCATTTTTGAAATTATTTTATTTTCAAAATCTAATTAAATTAAAAAAAATTAATATATATAAACTTAATTATACAATGCTCTTAAATATTTTCTCTTCTTTTTAGCCTACTTTCCCGTTAAAAATAAAAGAAACGAAAAAAGCATTAAAATTGGCTTAATGCATCTAAAAAATGTCGCCAAGTCCAAAAAATGTCGCCAAGTCCAAAAAATGTCGCCAAGTCCAAAAAATATCGCCAAGTAAAAAAAATATCGCCAAGTAAAAAAAAGTCAAAAAGAAACAAAAAAATGAAATAAATATCGAAAAATTAAAAATTTGAAATAGGGTATTGAGATTGGGAATTTGTGTGTCTGTCGGTCGGTCTGTCGGTCTGTCTGTCCCCCCCCCCTAATAACTTTTGAATGAACATTCCGATTTGGACAAACTTTTTTTTGTTGGAAAGATCTCGGCGAGTACAGCTCATTCCCATATTTGATTTTTTGATTTGAACAATTTTTGGTTCAACTTTGAGCCGTTCAAATAACCGGTCCCGCGATACTAACTTTTGAATGAACAGTCCGATTTGAACAAACTTTTTTTGTTCGAAAGATCTTTTCAAGGATACTTCATTCCCGTACCTACATTTTTGATTTGAACAATTTTTTCGTTCAACATTGAACCGTTCAAAAAAGCTCTCACACCTAATAACTTTTGAGTGAACAGTCCGATTTAAACAAACTTTTTTTGTTCGAAAGATCTCGGCAAGGATGCTTCATTACCGTATTTAAATTTTCAATTTGAACATTTTTTTCGTTCAACATTGAACCGTTCAAACAACCTTTCCCCACCTAATAACTTTTAAGTGAACCGTCGGAATTGAATAAACTTTTTTTTGTTCGAAAGATCTCGGAGAGGCTCCTTCCCATATTTCACTTTTCAATTTGAACAATGTTTCGTTCAATGATGAACCGTTCAGAAAAAATTTTAACATGAGCGCCTACGGAGAAATTTAAATTGAATGTTGATTCTGAACTTCAAGGCGGATTTCCTTCAAACTAACTTTGTAAAAAAAATGGTTTTGATAAATAATGTATTGTAAAATACTTTTCTGAATAATCTTCTGTGAGGACTCTGATTCCGACTCCGACTCCGCAGACATGGCGGAAATGCAGGCTCAGAAAAAAATGACTGACTGGGCAGACGATTTTTTGTTTATTTATTTATTTGTTTTGCTTAATTTATTATTATTATGATTTTTTTTTTTTTTTTTGGCAGACGATATTTTTTTTTTTGTTAACAAAAATTTTTCATTCACGAGAGCATTTTATTCTTTATTTATATTTAACAACTGGCAACGGATTAAAAATGAAATTCAAGACATTTTATTAACGAACGAGTTTTTTTCTTTCTTTCTTTGATAAAATGTGTTTTGAAGTTCTTTGTACTTTTATTTTATTTGTTTATTTTTTTTTCTTTTGAAAACGATTGTGGAATTTTTCTACGGAAGAACTATAACAGTTACATTCTTTAAAAGGTGCGACAAAACTTAATTGACTCGTTTATTTAATTTTTACGTGTCTATTTCATCTGATGAGAGGGGTATATTTTGCTTTTAGAAATCAGCTTTAAGTGCTATAGAGGTATGTTTGACATAATTTTCAGTTTCAGATAATCAAGAGAATATTGATCAGATGCTACAATGCCGATTTCGATGTACGGGAAAGTAGGCTCGTTTAGTTCTTGACAGAACTTCTTGTTTTTTAATTACAAAAAATACTCAAGGTAAATTTTGAAAGAAAGGTATGTTTTTGTGTAAAAATGTAATTCTTTAAAACACTAGTTATTCCTTATATTTCATTACTTTTCCATTATGCATTTAGGTGTTTATTATTGTTTGGTCTGACTGTGTGTGTGGGGGGGGGGGGAGAATACCTAAGCTGTTTCAGAAGCTTAGCATTTCACCTTGAGGAAGAATTTAAGGATTGCATATGTGTCTGTTGTTTGGGAAAGGGGGGGGGGTTGCAAATTTAATTTCAGAATTCCCTGAGCATGCCAATTTTGATCGCTACTGTGAGAATTTATTTACTTCTCTTGCGCTCCTACGTGATTATTTGTCTCAGCAACGTTTTGTGCAAGAATCGGATTAAAAAATGCTCATGAACTAAAGTTACGTTGTTCAAAAAAGAAAAGAGAGGAAGTTTTGAATAAATGTCGATGACAGGTAAAATAATATTACGTTGGTTCGGTGGAATAATAGCAATGTCATAACTATTGCATTGAATCTTCATGGAGTTTATCCTATTGTAAAGGCTAAGTGATTGTCCAACAGCGAAAAGAAAGTAATTGAAATTGATGAACCAAATATATATGGTTGCTCAATACCAAGGCAGTATTCAGAGGGGGGGCCCGACGGGCTCGAGCCCCCCCCCGAAACCCGAAATGTTTTATAATGTAAAACAGAAAAAAAACGTTTTCTTTTTTTTTTAAATTTCAAATGGCAAAAAAAATTATATTATTTTTTCTTTTTAACTATTAAACGAGTAAAAATTTGAAGAAGTACAAAAAAAAAAAAAAAGACAATTCAAATTCTTATTAGCTGCAAAACAAATTTGAAAACAAGACTCTCATTAGCACTTCCAGCTCTCTTTCCCAAATCAATTCAGGCTCAAGGCAAGCTACTTATCAGTTTGATCGGCGGTCCCCCTCCCCCCATAAAATTTATAAAACTTACACCACTCAGATTCTTACCCCCTAATCGCCGGGCCCCGAGTTTCCGACTAGGCTGAGATTGCTTCTCAGCGCCCTGATTCAATTAACAGGGTACTTTTTTGGTCCCCATTTATAAGCATTTGTAATCCTCGAGGGATTTTAATAGCTAAACATGTCTTCAAACACTTCTAAACATGTTAATATCAACAAGACCACACAAAAACGGATACGTTCACAGACCCTCTGCTTTGTTGGACGCTCACCAATCTTAGACAAAAGTTACTTAAAAAAAATTCCATTTACAAATGCTTAAAAACCTTGAATACTTTGTTAAATATAGCTGTAAACCTTGAATTTTAAAGTTTCTAACACAAATGGAGGGGAGGTGGGCATCAAGTTGCGCGAAACTCAGCTCCTTGATTAAAAAAAATATTCTGCGTAATGCAAAAATCATATTCCAGCATTTTTTGTAGCATATTTTCAAAAATAATTTTTTGTGACTCGCATGTTTCATTTCTGACTATTCATTAAATACCTAATTCAGTATTTTAGAAGTTACTTTGTAATTGATTCTTTTATTAATATGTTAAGCACGAGAAAAAATATTACCCTACCTATGTATTCTTTTTCGTTTTCTGCAGTACTAGTGATTGAAAAAGAAATTGTCGTTATAAGTATTTTTTAATATCTATTTTTAATTTTTAAAAGATGTGTCTTTCAAAGTTTTAACAATTTCGTAAGACTGTCCAATCAACTATTAAAACGTCAGAGACTGGAAAGTGCAAATGAAATGCTTTAAAGAATTTTAACTGTTCCAGAGTCTTTGAAAATCATTAAATACCTTTTTGAAACTCCTTCAAAAGTGCTTCAATCCTATTTCTTATAAATAATTAAAATATGAATTAACTAAATGGCCAGAATGTTACTCTCTCGTTAATTATTTTTTAAATCTCTACACTATTTCTTTTAAAGAATTTTATGTGTTTTATAATATTGGTTATTTTATGTTACTAACAAGTGCTGTGTCTGTCGGTGAGTTGGAGAACTGATCAAAAACTACTATGTAACTATAGTGAAAACCGATGTAAGCAAGTGATAATGTGTTCATCTTTTCCCCTCCCTTGTCCTTCCTCTCTGTCACTTAATGTTAATCGTTTGTTAAACTAAACATTTTTTAAAGCTTTGATTAATCTTAATTTGCAAAAGAATGCAGAAAATTTATGAGATTGTTGTTTGCCTACTTTTCCAACATGTTTTTGAAGTCCCGATTGCCCCATATACCCCCGGACCCCCTAAAATTACGGATATTCTACCCCATTTAAAAAAGTTGTCATTACATATCTCTCCATTTCCAATAAAGGTCAGTTCAAGAAAATAATAAGAATAAAGAAATGAAAAAACACACACATCAAACATCGTGGGGGGGGGGGGGGGGGGGTCAGCTAGCAATTAGACTCATAGCACACACAAAAATGTATGTGTGTTTGGGCAATGTGGGAAACTCTGGGCCTCTCCCGAAATTTTTTTCTGGATACGGCCTTGCTCAATACAAACGTTGCATAGGGAAAAAGATCCCATGTATTAAAATTCGGGAACTACCGGTTGTTGATCCACTCTAAAAAATGGTGGTAGCCGCTCTTCATTTTTATTTTAAAAGCTGCTGTACAACATGCATTGAGCTCAAGAGAGTTGAGTTAGGTATTAAGGGGTAGTTGTTATATTGTTTTAAATAAGACTCAGGTAAGATGTGCCCATTGAAGTAAAAGACCTTATCGGAATGCATCAAATGCAATACGTAGGTTTGCAGAACAAATGTTTTGCTGACTTTCATACTCAACAACACCAATATTTCCTTGTTCTCTGAATCTACTTCCCAGTTTATGTTAATTGCTGCTTTTATTTCTTCTTATAAATTCTCGTTTTCAATATTACATCGTACGCAGAAAAAAAATTTTGGTAAAAAAGTATGTATCCTCTGGTGCCTAGCGTCCCTTTTTAGGGACGATTTTTCTTTCTTAAATAAAAAATTTATTTTTTACATGATAATTTTTTAACTATTTTTCCTGTCCATTAAACACAATTTGTAACCAGTATACAAAGTATCGTTGAAAAATAAAATGTCAGGCATTAATGGGTTAAGCATTAATAACTCCGGGTTGCGATGACCCCGGGGGGGGGGGGGTACATTTTGGGAAAACGTCCTCAATGTCTCATCGAGAATATTCATACCAAAAATCAACACTAAAGACCCCCGGGGAGAAAAGATACGGAAAATAAAAACGAGAGGGGAAGGGGTGGGGGGTCGAAAAACCCCCTATGCCGAGCTTTGGGACAAAATAAATGTGGGTGCAAAAGCAGACCTCAATCCGAGTTACCGTTTAGTCTGGACCCCTGTCAAACAATTTTCAAAAAGTGCGAAAAATAGCGATTTTTTAACATTTATCACCCATCCCCCTGAGGGTCCTGGATGTTTTGCTTTAGTATGTGCCGTCAGGGGCCGCTGGAGATTGTGTATACCAAAAATGAACTCTAGGGATCTTTATGGGGCTGAGATACAGAGGGAGGAAAACCACGGTTTGGTTAGTCGCGTAATTAGTCCTTAGTCACTCTTTTACATTTTTCTTGGCGACGGAAATTTCTTGGCGGCTTGTATTTAGTTTTCTTGGCGGGGCGGGACGCTCCCGCGTCCCGTGATGTTTCTTTTCTGTAGAAACATTCTTATTCATGCTCTCATTAGAACTTATGTTGCGTTTAGACCTTCAAATAAATTAGTTTACTTATGCGTCTCTTTCAGTCATGCTCCTTTTTCTGTTGGTCCCTTGGGCCGGCACATAAGGGAGAGTTCACTGTAGTTTTAAAAATTATTTTCCTTTTATCAGCGACGAAATAATAAAAAAACCTCTCTCTCTTTTTTTGTTTTTGCTTTTGAAATATTTTCTGGAATCCAGGATGAAAAAAGTATTTGTCACCCGTTGTAATAAAGGAATTATCCAAGCCAGGGAGGCATGTTATAGAAAGAAAATGCTTTTAAGAGTTCTTGGATAAATCCTTGATAAGACTCTTAAAATCTTAGTGCACATCAGTAGTGTACATAAACTTAGGTGCGCCGCCCTGCACGATTTGTAAATGCGCCCCTCTGCCCAGAAGTAGCATTGGAGGGACACTGCCTCTGGAGATAATATACATTTAATTATTAAAAAAATATTTTTCAGTGTAACTTAGTGCTTTTTTTCTGGATTGTACGTCCTCCAACCTCGTGCGCCCCCCCCCGCACCGTAGATTCTGTGGGGCTGCCATGTGTACACCACTGGTACAAATGGCCTTAGCCAATAATAATAATCTACTTATATTAAAAACTGAGTATCTTTCTAACTATCTTTCTTTCTAACTATCTTTCTTTCTAACTATCTTTCTATCTTTCTATGTCACGCTTCTTTCTCCTGAACGCCAATGAACTGAAAGTCGAGCCAGGTACCGATAGATAGGTAATTTTTCAAGCTTCATTAGTTTCAATTCATATAATTATACGATTTTAATTAGCGAAGATATCAATTAATAAGTAGTCAAGTTTAAAGCGATTAAGCCTAATAAATGATTAAATATGAAATCCATTCTTGCAAACCGTCGTTGCTATGAAACAGTATAATAACAATGATAATGAGAATTTTGAATGAAGGCTTAACTAAATCAAACACGAAACTCATAAGCGGACCACTTACGTAGAATTTTTATCGCTAGCTACTGGTAATATTTTGAAACATTTATTTGTTGAAGAGCCATCTACTTATATTAAAAACTGAGTATCTGTCTGCTTTTTTTCTTTGAGCGACCTGAACTTACTGAAACTTTCCTCACCATCTTGAAGGCGTGAAGCATCTCAATAATTCGAATGATTTTTTTATATAGGAAAAAAGTAAAGGCGTGAAGCGCCTGTAAGCGAGCCGCCTTGGCGGGGAGTAATTTCTTTAAATTTTTTTTCTCACTACTTTCAGGGCACGAAGTGCCCGTGCAACGCCGGGCCACGTGCGTGGTATGTCTTGAAATCGAATGAACATTAAATTATATCAAATAGTATAATTTCAGAATAAGGTAAAAGTTAGAGAGGGGGGACGTTATGCATCAGCATGCCGCAGGAAGCTAATCTAGCTGCCCTGGCAGCTAGTCTACTTATATTAAAAACTGAGTATCTTTCTAACTATCTTTCTTTCTAACTATCTTTCTATCTTTCTATGTCACGCTTCTTTCTCCTGAACGCCAATGAACTGAAAGTCGAGCCAGGTACCGATAGATAGGTAATTTTTCAAGCTTCATTAGTTTCAATTCATATAATTATACGATTTTAATTAGCGAAGATATCAATTAATAAGTAGTCAAATTTAAAGCGATTAAGCCTAATAAATGATTAAATATGAAAGCCATTGTTGCATTGCAAAACGTGGTTGCCATGAAACAGTAATAAAAATGATAATGCGAATTTTGAATGAAGGCTTAACTAAATCAAACACGAAACTCATAAGCGGGCGACTTACATAGTATTTTTATCGCTAGCTACTTGTAATATTTTGAAACATTCATTTGTTGAAGAGCCATCTACTTATATTAAAAACTGAGTATCAATGTCTGCTTTTTCTCCTTTGAGCGAGCTGAACTTACTGAAACTTTCCTCACCATCTTGAAGGCGCGAAGCATCTCAATAATTCGAATGATTTTTTTTATATAGGAAAAAAGTAAAGGCGTGAAGCGCCTGTAAGCGAGCCGCCTTGGCGGGGAGTAGTTTCTTTAAATTTTTTTCTCACTACTTTCAGGGCACGAAGTGCCCGTGCAACGCCGGGCCACGTGCGTGGTATGTCTTGAAATCGAATGAACATTAAATTATATCAAATAATATAACTTCAGAATGAGGTAAAAGTTAGAGAGGGGGGAACTTATGCATCAACATGCCGCAGGATGCTAATCTAGCTGCCCTGGCAGCTAGTAATAATTAAGAAGCCATGGATTTGTTAGCGGCATGAGACTGTCTCGCAAAGCACTAAAAATTGTTTTACTCATGTAAGATTTACAGACTATTTGGTTCCAACCATTGAGCTGTAATACTACAAACATTAAAGCTCTAGATGGTAATAAGTGTTACCATTGAGCTATAGATATTCATGGAATTTTGGATCAGAGTTCAGCTGAAGTAAATATTATATGGCAGTAAAAAAAAAAATCTTTAAAATAGTAACTTCCGTATGAAGTTCGATAACGTCGAGGATGGATCCAGTTTCTGGTTCAGGAGGGGAGTATTATTGAAATGGGAGTGGGTCAAAGGGCTACTTTTTGTGCAAAAACGGTGGTTGTCGGTAATTTTTTCGTAATAGAAAGGCCAAATATTAAAAAAATTAGGATCTCCCCAAAAACAACAGTGTTGTAAAAAAATCCCCCGCCAAGAAAACCTTAAATACTCAGCCTTAAAAAGTTATGATATCAAGTTTTCCCGCCAAGTTTGTGAAAAACTACAACTAACCTGTATGTATTGTTCTTTAAAATTGTTTTCAGTCCTGCCCGGCGGGAAGTTTTTACTCATTAAGCAACCACCTCACAAGACAAAGCTTCCCGCCTGGCAGGACTGAAAACAATTTAAAAAAACAATACATACAGGTTAGTTGTAGTTTTTCACAAACTTGGCGGGAAAACTCGATATCATAATTTTTTAAGGCTGAGTATTTAAGGTTTTCTTGGCGGGGGATTTTTTTACAACTCTGTTGTTTTTGGGGAGATATCACATGTTTTTGCATTAATATTATTTCTTTGCCTGTTTTTTTTTCTCTTCAAAATTTCCTTTGCATGTTTTTTTTCCCTTCAACATTTTTCTTGGCGGTCCGACATATGTGGTTTTCTTGGCGGCATGCATTTGGTGCAAAAGTTCAAGAATCTTCTTCAGTCTAAGATAAATTTGAAATGAATCACAATGTACCACCCGAACCGACGCAAAACAAAGCTAGTTGCTAACAATACTACGATTAAATTAAAAGTTAAAAAAAAAAAAACCCAACCCTTACTGCCGATCTCATATTAAAATGAACTAAATTGAAGATCCCTTTTAAAAGCCTTATGCAATAAAATCAATTACAAATATTTTATTTGTTAACAAATAGAAACTGGCAACAGATGAAATTATAAATCATTGAGTTTTCTTTCCTCGTCGCCCAACAATCTTACTACTATGTTACGGAATCCTTAACTAGTATTTACTCCGGCCGTGAAAGCCTTCATTCTTACAATCTTAGTACTATTATATATGCGAAAGTTTGTATGGATGGATGTATGGATGTTTGTTCCTCTTTCACGCAAAAACTACTGAATGGATAGGGTTACCAGAAAAAAGTTTTGGCACATTGCTAACCAAGGTAGCTCAAATAACTTTTAAACGTTTTATAAACGTTTTTAAGCGGTTGTTACAACGTTAATAACCATTTTACAACCTTTAAAAAACGAAATGTGCTACTTGGGAAGCTTTGCCAAATGCATGTGCCGCTAATAATTGCTCACAGCGAAAAATTATCAAAACGCGATTTACTGGCCAAAAAAGACAACCACTCAAACGATCAAACACGCGCTGGATCCAGGCTTAACAATTAATGGAATATTTTAAACTTATGTAAGGCAGGAATTCAAGTGAAACACCATTGCAATCGCTTCGAATTGCAATCGCTACTGGAAGTGAATTACATTATCATCAACTTAACTTGGCACTGACGTCACTACGGGTGGAGCCAATAAGAGCTCACAAGTAGTCAGCGATCTCCTCTTATTCGCCAAGTAGGTTGTGACGTTTTATCTAGTTCGTTTTTCATAGGCAAACGTCACGCAAACGTCACGATGTTTTTATCAAGAAACGTTCTAATGTAATTCATTTCCAGTAACGATTGTAATTTGCGATCGCCTGTTTCACTTAAATTCCTGCCTAAAATCTCTCGCCAACATAAAGTTCATTTTCGCTGACCAGTTATTTTTGTTATTCTTGATCCCGTTTGAGCACAAGCTCCATCGCATCTCCTTCGTCATCGCTCAGTGGCTCCTCCCTTTCTCTGGATACAAATAACTGTAACTGCGTTGCTGATTGCATAAACAAGAGCAATCGGTCTAGTTTTCAGTTTCAGTTTCCTCAATGAACGAAGTGAGGTCTGAAATATAGTCGAAAACTCTGCTATTTAACATTTGATCTGTCTTGTGCATCATATTTCTTTTTCATGAGTGACAAGTGAGTATTTTCAAAATAGAAAAAATGGAGTATTTCCTCTGATTGCCAAACATTTATTTTTGGAGACTACTTTCCTCCTTGTCTTTTCCCCTGGCACAATTTTATTTGCATTTTTGAATTTTTATGTTTCAAGTATTTTAATTGAATTTCTTTTCCTATTGGAAATGAATGTTAAAGTTGCAATAATGAAATAAATGAATTTTTTTTCGCATTTAAGGTGGTTAAAATGACATCAAGATCCCTTTAACCCGCTGGCGATATTTTGTTTTGGCTATTTTTTATCCTAAATAGTAAAAAAAAAAAAAAAGAAGGGAAGGGAAGGGGGGAACCACTCCCCCCCCCCAAATAATAACAACTTACCAAAGAAAACCAACAAGAACCGAATAAAATACTGTCAATGCTAATAGGAAACAAGGTGAATGAGGCTTTGGAATGAAGCGGTACCGAAAAAAAAAAAAAAAAAAAAACCCTAGTAACTAGCTCCATTTTGCGAGAATTGAACTGTATATGCAATGGATAATATTAATGCTAAGTTCCTTTACAGAGGTCAAAATATAATTTTAGATTTTGAGATAACTAAAGTATTAAGATATATATTGATACATTTAAAGTGATTGTTATAACTTCTTGTTAATGTCTAGGGATTTTTTTACATAATAATTGTTTAGGAATACGTTGTCGGATATATTTTTGATAGCCATGTGTTAGAGCTATAGTATTATCTATCATTTTCAGTCGAGAATTTGTTGCGTTCATATATAAACCTTCCTGGGTTATGAGTAGACTTGTTTGAGAATGATGTTTGTAGGTTGTCGCCTACGAAGAATTGTCGCCCAACTTTTGCCTTTTTAAAAAAAAATAGAAAATAGTAATAATACTCTTCTAAACAGAAAAGTAAGTTATTCTATAATGTTGCTTCCCTCAATTATTATCAGAAGTTAAACGTGTTTGTTTCACAAAAATGCGGATATCAAGGTCTAACATATGTTGAAGATTTTAATATATAGCCAAAAAACAATCAACTGATCCTTGATTTCTCAATGAAAAGTTAATTTTCTGTGAATTTTCATCAGCTTCAAATATTTCATTTAAATGGAAAAAAACTTTTTTTGTGTTTTAAATTACCATGTTTGTATGCTTAAAATATCCCAGTATTGAATATAATTTCAGACTTTTAGTTATGTAAACAATGCTAGCTGTGTAATGAATGTTTTTTATATGAAAATAGTTTATATTGATTTGTGTTTGTTCTATATTTTGCAGAAATTCGCCAGAAGAGATGGCATCTTTTGAAGTACTCCACACAGAAAATGGTTCTCTGGATGAGAACGAGTATAGTTTTATGCCAGACCATTCTTTTGTTTCTGGTGAATGCGTCGGTTCTAATTTCAAGCAGGGACAATCTGGTGTGTCAGACATTTCTACGATTTTGTCAGCAGCCACTCCTGATTTGAGTATTGAAGAAATTCAGAAACGAATACTTGAGTTACTGGAAGAGAATGCCTCAATGAAAGGTAATTAATTATTATTTTGTGATTCCTTTTAGACTTTCTTTTTGTGAAGATTTGTTGACGGAGTTCCATCCAGATGTAGAATTATCCCCCCCTTTTTTTTGTAGTCATAAAAAAAAAAAACATTTAAGCGCAAATAGTTTCAGTGTTGTATAACTCTTTTGTGACATAAAGTTATGTTAAGTTCTAAAAAGATATTTTCTAAGATAAATACAAGAAAAATTAATCATAAAGCCTAAAGTAGAGAATCTTTATGTAATAAATTTTGCTTGTCAAAAATGAAATCAGTAATCAATAAACAAACAGTAAATTTTGCTTTGGAATAAAAATCAGCTAATGAATATGAAAAAAAGATTACAAAGATAAAAATTAGGTATCACATATCAGGGCTCGAAAATTATATTGCCCGACATGCCCGGGGCATGTAAAATTTCTGATCAGGCATGAATCTTCAACCCTTATATGCCCAGCTGGCCATGTAATTTTACAATCAAATATTTCTTTCCTAAACTTTATTATTTCGTGTTTTTGAAAAAAATTACCATGTATGTTAAGATTGAAATAATTCTTAATTCAGATACAAAACTGCAAATTTAATATTTTTTCTGTTTAACATGTTGACTGCCCAAGTAGGAGATGATAATTTGTAGTACCTTTTAGCTGACAGAATAGAATTTGAATTAGCTTATATGTGATTTGCTGTTTTCCTCCAGATTAGAATTTGTCTTTCACAATGACATTAATATTGATATTTGACTTCTGAGGAGATGAAAGTAAAGCTAATTGACAGGTACATTGTATTTAGCCCAGCTCATATGCTACGTATGTTTTGTAGCTTGGCAATCAACGTCTTAACACTGTACGACAAATTCAAATGTTTTTATTTATAAACAACAAAAATAAAACTGGGCAGGTAAAAATTTTATTCGGGCATGTACTTTTTAGACAAACATGCCCGGCAGGGCATGTAAAATTTTAAAGATTTTTCGAGCTCTGTCACATATGCAAAAAATTTAATTGAATTCATGATTTGGTATTGAATTATAATATGAATTGAGATTTTTTAGCATTAATGCATGCATTTATAAGCAAGCATGTTTATTTTTTTTCTTATAGAAGCTTTAAAACGAAATAATATAATGATGGAAGAACAATTAAGTACTATATCTACATGGCATGAGCAAATGACAATGTCAAAAGCTCAGCAGCAAGAAGCTTTAAAGAAGGCTCTAGAATCTAATTGTGTTCTCAAAAAGGAAAATTCTGAGTTGCTGGAAAAGATTCATGATCTTGAGGAACAGACTAACAAAACTGTAGAAAAAGAGACATGTTCAAAGGTACTTATTTTTATTTCATTGGTTGTTTTTGTTATAAAATCTATACATATTTTAATTATTTGAACGTCATATTTAAATGAGTTGTGTCATAACTTAACGCTTGGACAGATTGAGATTCTGCTCTCGACCCACACGTGAAAGGGGTCCTCAAAACAACCCTATAACTTAAGCATAATTTTTTTTTTTTTAAGTCAAATAGTTTTAATGTTTAAACTCGGGATTCAATATTGTTTAATAATATTTAAGTAACCATTTCAGGATGATATAGTTTTGCAAAAGCAAAAACCTCGAGTATTTGATACGTTTTTAGATGGGGGTCCGTGGGGGTCTTCCGGGAGAACTTTTGCAATCGATAATTAGATTAAAACAATGTTATTTTAACCTTTTTAAGTATTTTCAATTTACTAGTTCTCATTTTATTTGAGGAATGTTGACATAAAAGTTTTAAATAATTTAGGTTCAATTGTAAAAAAATCATGCAGGCCAAGAGTAACTTTCTGTAGTTTAAAAATTTTCTTAAGCAGCAATAAAAGAGCTTTTTTGCATGAATGGAAGACAAAAAAAAAGTATTTCATGATTCAAAATTGAAAACAACTTTATGGGTCCAGTAATTCTTTTGTTATACTTCCCGGATATGGTAGTGTTAGATTTTTGGAGAATGACCCATCTCCTTTTCGCTTGAAACCACATGTGTGGAGTCTGTATTGTTTTATTATTTAAATAATTTTTATTTTGATGCATTTCTTCAATTTGTAGTGTACAGACTTGCAAGCTATTTCACAGAAGTTCGAAGAGGATATCGACAAACTAACGGTTGAGAAAAAAGAATTATGCCAGGAATTGAAGTCAGCGAAACAGTTTCATAGACAATTGGAACAAAACATTTTGGAAGTGTCTAATTATTTGGAAAATTTACAGTCAAACAGCAAATTGTTGGAAGCTGAGAAGAGAGAATTGACTGCTTTAAACAATACATTACAATTGAAATTATCAACTTTAGATTCTGATGTAAGTATGTAATTTAATTAAAAAGTAATAAGAAGTAAAATCAAAAGTACATGCCTAGAAAACTCCTTAAAATGTAAAAATAATTTTATCTAAATGAAATTTAGCACTAATACAAAAGTGACAAATAGCAACAGACTCGGAGCCTAGCTGTGCTGATCCATGACAGTTTATTATTCCCCCATGAAAAATAAGGGCCCTTTTAGAACTATTCACTTCACTGTAAGTAGCAACTGCTTTCAGTAAACTTTTAAAAATGCCTACAATTTTGTTGAAGTAGTAATTTTGCCTGATATCCAGATTTGCTTGGGATTTGAAAGGCTCAAAACAATGTTCCCTGGTTCGGACATCTGTGCAGAAATTAAAGCCCTTTAACATTTTCCATTTTAATAAACCTAGACAACTGCATCATGTCCTTTCTTACTCTCCTTTGCTCAAGACTACACATGCTAAACATTCAAAGCCTTATAATGTAATTTGAAAGTTCATGCACTAACCGTAGAAAACTGTCCTTTGAAATCTAGTCCAATATCCTTTTCAATAAGTTATTATCTTCCTTAAAATTCAAAGATCCAGACTGAACAACATACTCTGAATGAGATCTTACTAAACTTCTGAATGAAAGAAGAACTTCTTTAGAATTATGCAAAATAGAACTATTGATAAAGGTAACATTCTGTTGTCTTTGTTTCTTGCTATACTGCACTGCTGACTATTTCGTTTGAATGGAATGTAATTAAAAAAAAAAAAAAACATACGTTCTGTTAAGTATGTTAAATCTCTTCAAATTAAACCTTTTTCTATTTGCAGTTTTAGATTTTGAATGCGTCACTTTGTGGCAATTTATGAAATTAGCCAAAGAGGTAACACATTGTAATTTTTTGAAGATAAGGCAGACATAATATTTTTTTTCACATAAACTTCGGTAAAATGATGCTTCAATTTAACATTATATTTGTCATACTTAGTTTCTTAAATTCATAAATTATACATGCAACAACAACAGCAAAAGTCATTTAATAAGTTAGTTTTGGCGCAAAGTCTTTGTGGGTATTTCAACTAGTATTTCAAAAATGCATTTCTTATCTTTTTCAAAACAAAGTTTTTTTTTTTGTTTTTTTATCTTTAAATATATATAATTATAAAATTTTATAGTATCTTCAATATACGAAATGAAAATATTTTTTTTTTTTTTGAACCAGGCTGTAATCCTTGATTTCAAAACATTTTAAATTCTCAGAAACAAATTCAAGATATGAGGGTTTTTGATTAGTTTTTTTTTTTTAAGCAATTGTTAAATGTGTGTAAGTTTATGAAAATACTTTAGCTTTGCTCACAAAACTGTTTAAAACGTTATAATTTTACATTAAAAAAACCTTACCCAAGTCTTAAAAGTAATTATAATGCACATTTATGTTTAACCGTACAAATTACATGCATTTTAATGTTAAAAACTCATTACTTAATGCAAATTACATCAATTTGTAAGGTAAAAGTTTATATTAATCTTTTGCTATTTTTGTTATTAGTTCGACACCATTATTCAAACAGATGAAGAGACTGGCTATGAAATTGTGCAGCAAAGAAAAATTAAGGTACTTGTTTTTGAATGATTTTTCTTTTTGATAATATTTTGCCTTTTATGTCATTTGTATGAAAATATTTGATTTTGCTGATAAAACCTTAATTTTATTAGTAAAAACTTCAGCTATTTCAAGGATATTAAAATAAAAATCATCTAGTTTTTTTATAATGAACCATGAAAGGATGTAGATAACAGCATCATTTATGTAGTCACCTAAATCTTTTTATAGACACAGTTAAGTTTTTCCTAGCAAATGTAGTTCATTGTTAGTGTACTGATTTGGGATTTTTTTTTAAAGTGTAAAAATGTATTTTATTTTGCATTTGTATGTTTTTACTGAAATTTTCTAAACTGATTTTCCAATAACAGATAGATTTTATTCTAGTTGTTTATAAATGGTAAATAAATATTGATTAAAAACTGTAATCCTTCAGCTGCAACTGCTTGATATTTTCTGTTTTTAACAGCTCTTGATATAATCACAAATATTATATACAGTAGGCTATTGACTGCCATTTTTAATGTGGTGAAAGGGCAAGCAGGATAGCAAAAAATTCAGACTACTTCCTCTCTGATAAAATCAAAGCATATTTTAAAATGCAAGAAAATCATAAATGGAGAAACACTTGCTGTTTTTTAGTAAACTTCACAGATGGGAACGGTTTTATGACTAAAAAGAAGTTAAAATGTAGTTTTTACTTTGAGACCAAGTCCTTAATATACTGTCTTGTTTTTGCCTTTTATCCCTTTTACACATTTCTCTCTCTTTCTCTCCCCCTTCTTTGTTTCATTGATTTATTTATTTTAGTATTGTTAGGCAGTTTGTGTAGAGAATTTTTCTTCTGTGTCTCCCGCACCAAATTTTAGAATCAACTAATTCCATTATTCTTCATATTTTACTAGACCATCTGTGTTCCAAATAGAAAAATAGCCAACTGTATTGTCCTTTTCTAATTTCTGTTTGAATAATTGAATGCTTATTGCTTTTGTTTTATAAATTAATTTGTTTTAATCTCATAACTAGGAAAATGCTATGAAAGAATCTTTACTGCACCTAACACAAGCTGAAGAGGAAATTTTTAAGCTTACAAAAGAACTGAAGATTAAAGATAATGAGGTATGTAGTATTTTTAATGATTGTACTTTTGAAATCCATGGCATTTAAGTTTAATAAAAACAATTTTTTGAAAAAAAAAAAAAAAAATCTACAGGAGACTACTTGAATAAATAAAAGGAGGTGAGAAAATATTGACTTCAAAATTCAGATTTTTTTTTATTTGCATCATTGTTATGTAACAACCATGTTCTGAAAAAAGTTCTGTTATGGGAGCTATTAGGACATAAATATTATATGATCTAGACTAAGTAAGTATAACAAGCTTGACAATGTAACTTAGAAAGACTATGGGTATTTAACCAGACCATCTCCTATTGTGCACCTGAAAAAACTCTTTATATTTTTTGGAAATTATTAGATCCTTTTTAAAACTGCTACAGCTGAAGTCAACACATTGAACATTGATGTCATTAATATTTTTAATACTGAAATATTTAATTCTTTGGTGCTATAAAAATTTCTTCCTATGAGGTTTCTCTTTTGCTTTTTGGCTTTGTATATATTTTAATGTACTAGGGTTGGCAATATATCTCAAATAAAGAGCTCTGGGAGGAGTTTTAACCCTAAAAACTTCTCCCTGATTGCACTTATGACTTAATTATAAACACTAATGCATCAAAACATATTTTTATATGTATTGAATTAATCTTCATCCTACAAAATTGACCTTATTCGAAGTAACTTTCTTTGCTTACTGGTGTAAAGAAATGTTTATGACCTCAAAAAGGGTCAGGTTTCTTGAAAGTGTTTTTCCTTAGCAAAAGTTCCAAGAATTTCAAGTATTTTTTGCTTTAGTGTGAAACACTTAAAGCCCTTCTAACTCTAAACACTCCAAAAGAACACTCAATTTCAACAACAATTGCTGCCAACTGCAAAACTACAGTAATGATGATTTGGACAATATTGATTACCTTGTGATCAGTAAGTGTTCAATAATCCTGAAAGTTTTGTTTGATGAATAATTGCTGATTGTACTTTTTTCAAGTGTACCATTTGCAATTGTTATTCTTCCAAGACGATTGATGTAATATAGGAACCATTCTGATTTATTCTTAACTCTTAATCTTCTGCAAAATGTGATTCTATCAGTTTTCTTATTCTTTTAAAAAACACTTTTAACTCGTCTGGCGGCAAGCCTGAGTATGCTCTGGCTGATCTATGGAGTTTAACATTCAGAGGTTGTAGTCCTGCTGCTAAGAGGGTTAATGCTAGAGGGGACTTTTGAGGTCTAGTTCTATGTTACATTCTTAGTGTGCCTCCAGAATTTCTACTTATAATAAGGTCAGATTTAGCAAGTTAATTTGATTGTAACTAAGCATTAACCCTCTTAGCAGAGGTTGTAGTCCTGCTGCTAAGAGGGTTAATGCTGGAGGGGACTTTTGAGGTCTAGTTCTATGTTACATTCTTAGTGTGCCTCCAGAATTTCTACTTATAATAAGGTCAGATTTAGCAAGTTTATTTGATTGTAAGTGTTTATTATAATTGTAATGTTTCATGAAAACAAAGATCATTCCAATTGAGAATCAGTTTTAAATATGTATTTATTTATTGCTGATAAATCAAAAGACTTAAATTATGACTTTATGTAACAGTTCTTATCAACTTATTTTTTAGATTGAGTCATTAAAAGGGCAATTAAATGCACTATCTGCAAAACTGGGTGTATCTGCAGCAACAAGTGTAAAAAGTTCTTCAGAGTTGTGTGAAAGTGAACCAAAATCTCATGGGAGTGATGCAAGGTTTTAAATTTTTTCTAGTTTTTTTACTTCTCAACAACTTTGTTTAAAAACGTCAATTAAGTGCTTTCTGAATGTGACAGAACAACTTAATGATGCACCAAAATGGTCAAATAAAGTGCATACATACATTTTGGCCTTAAAAATTCTCTTTATTTCAAAAATTGTTAGCTATAGGAGAACAAATCTGACTGAATCAGTTTATTTTACTATTTTTGGAGTTGAAAATTAATTCTCTCACATTCAGTTTTCTTACAAAGGTGAATATTTGCTATAACTTCATTTTCCTATCTTGTATTCTTTGAACAGAAATAAAAATTTAATAAGCCGTTTGAAAAAAAGACATGCTAATGTTTTTTCTTAATATCTATGAATTGAAAAACATATTAATCACTTTGATGAACATTTAAATGTTGTGAGGTTTTCTGCACTCTATTTATTATTGTTGCTTTGTTTCAGAATCATAACAATTATAGGCTCAGTTTTAAATTTAAAAAGGAAGCTTTATATGCTTGACTAATTTTTAAATTTTTCATTTTTCAAATTTGAAATATTATCTTGTTTTGTAGTGATATAGTAAAACGTATTTGGAAATTTCTCTGTATGTATCAAAACAATGAAAAGAAAAATACTAAATCAAAAAATTAATTTCAACAAAATTGCTGCTTGTGGCTTTTTTTTTTTTTTTGCTTAAGTCATTTGCTGAGACAGTTCTTGAAGCTAAATTATAAAGCAGTGTTGTAAGTGTAAGCTCAATCACTCAGAGTACCACACAGAAATTTAATAAGATGTTAAAATGTAGTTAATGATATTTTATAACGAATTTTTTTTTGGTGTAGATTTGAGAACGTAGCAGGCTAATGTTGTGCTGAAAGTTAGAACAGTTCGTTCCTTCATATTTATTTTTGAGCCTTAAATTATTATTTTATTATATTTTTTACTACGTGAATAATAATTATAATAAGTGATTAAGATTATTGAATTTAAACATTAAATCAAAGAAAAAAAAACTTTTATCTTGATTCAATTATAAATTTGGAAATATTGCTTTGTTTTCATAACTAATGGACATTTCTGCCATATAGGTGCCAAAAGCTGAAAAAAGAAATTGAACGTTATCAGAAAGATATAGAGAACCTTAAGGAAAGTGATCATGTTATCATTCAAAAGCTACAAAAGGAAGTTGATAGTCTTCAAGATACAATAAAGCTGTACCAGGAAGAATGCAAAACAGAGAGGTAACAAAATTTGTAATTATTAAAGATGTTATTCTGGACATTTTGAGGATAATAAATTTTAAATTATAACTTCACAACAAAAATATTTTTTTACATCCAGACGTTGTTTTCAAACTTTATTTTTCAGTTTGTTTTGCATTACTATAGAAACAACTATTGTTAAGATTTCAGTTGCTTTTCACTGTATGCTGTTAATCTAGTGTAACCAAAATTTTTGTTTTTCTTACACTCATACCATTTTTAAAGTACTTGACATATTACATATGTGGAACATATTCATAAATTTTTTGTAGTCTGTCCTGTGTGCACTAGTCATGTAAAAGTTTACATTTCATAAGCATTTTTTTACACCAGATTTAGTGAAAAATTATTAAAAAAATTATCAAAGCCACAAACAATGTTATTCAGTTTGTATCACTGTTGTTAAATGTAAGAACTGAAGCTACAGGACATGGTTTGGAGTAAAGGGATGAAGTTTGAAAATTGAATTTTCACCACCTGGAGTTTTATTATTAAACTTTTTAGACAAATATTCACGCAGAAAAAAAGTTTCAATAAGCATATGAAAAAAAAAAAAAAAAAAAAAAAATTGACATTGCATCATTATTTTTCTTAATGATGATTGGAGCAAGAAAGTTTACCAAATATTGTGAAAATACATATTTCACCATTATTAATACTTAAAAAAAAAAAAAAAAAACTTTTTTTCCTAGCATGGTAAAGGTAAATGCATTAGCTGCATTTTTACAAAATATCGGACAGACCCTTGAAATCTGACGCTTGATAACCCTGTTTGTATGGCCATCTGTCACAGAAAAGGACTCACTAAAATCTAAGGTGGGAGAAAAACTGAATAGTGTTGGAGATAACAAATCTTTATATTGCAGTATTGTTCAAATATGAGATAGTTAAGTAATGTCTAAAAATGTTCCATAAGAGATGCAAACAGCTTCATACTGCAATCACTTTATAAGGGCCAAAGATTTGTTTACAACTAAAATGATAGAACATGTTAAATTTCTTGCGAAATCATCGTCTGAAAGCAGGATATCATGTAGAAGGTGGAGGTGCATTAGAATTCCTTCTGGAGATATGATACATCACTTATTGAGACTCACTTTACATTGATTTAAAAACTGGTCAATTATAACTAAAATCAAGAAGATTAAAAATAGCTTTCAGTTTTTTCATAATTTTACTCGATTAATAAATTTATATCAGTGCATTTAGCTTGAAGCTCCATTTCTTATGTGAGTTTGTTTGAAATTTTGCTACTCTTGTAAGTAATTTGTTTTAGCTACCTCTTCATTTTCATTTATTTAGCTGTTCAAATGTTTTGATTATAATTTAACATTATTTGCCCTTATATGCGCACACACTCACACATATGATAATCTAATAGATACAGGCTAGCATTTAGTTTAAACTCTTATCTTAGCATTAATATTTTTATATTCATAACTCATTTGTTTTGCTGCGCTTAAATTATTTCTTCAATCCCTTAAAAATTCAGGTTACAATGCAATGAGTTACAAAGAAGTTATGATAAACTTGAAGCTGATTATGAAAGAATCAAAAAACTTCTTGAGATACAATCCAAAGATGAGAAAGAAAGGGTAAGTCGTGATTATTTACACTGTCTGTTATATATCATTGCTTCTGTGACAATTGATTTTGATTTTGTTTTCAGATTCAGAACATGGATGAATATAAAAACCATGAAGTCAAATGTTATCTTGAACAAATTGATAAGCTTACTGCTCAGCTTGTTGATAAAGAACAAATATTGGAAGAAAAAGCAGAGAAGATTTTCCAATTAAGCTCTGAACTAAAAACAGTGAAAGAAGATTCAGAAATGATACCAATTCTGAAAGCACAGGTTGGTAGTATTTCCTTATGCAAAATGTTCAGTTCAATGATAGCAAATCAGCAATATTATATTAGTGATTATCTATCGGGAAAATGCTGTACAATATGATATAATTAATACTCAAAAGCAAATTTCTAGCTGAGCTGAAAAAGTTTCTACTCTCTGAAATGTGTTTTAATTTTTTTTTTTATTTGTGCCAAGGGGTGAGAGGCAATTTAAAAGTTAATTATTAAGGTAATACACATGTATTGATTAATAGCTGATGAAATGCTTGCATTATGTATTAGTTTTTTCAAATATCTTTCAAATATCTTTCAAATAATCTTGAAATTGCTGTTTAAAGTGCTGCAGTGCTCTTAGAGGAGCATTTAGTTTTTTTTCCTCCAAAAATCTCTATTAACTTTCGAAGATGAAATTAACATTTGAAGGATCTCATATTTACGCTCACTCTGTAATGTTGACAACTTACTTTCATATACCATCCCAAATTATCCGTCACAAATCGCATGATACAGCTAGCACATTTTTGTTTCAGTCCCACTGAATTTTATTTGAATGAATTTATGCATAGAGTATAGGACTCCTAATCCAGAATGCTCAGGGCTCTGCAACCTTTCCGGATTTCAAAATTTTTCAGATTTTTAGATCCACATTAAAAAAAAGTGAAACATATAATTATACAGGGTGTCCACTAGGGTGGAGCGAAAAAAACAAAGTTTTTATTTTCGAATCGTAATAGTGCGGAAAAGTTGCGATTGGTGAAGAGTTACAAAACAAAACAAAAATTTTTGAAATCGAATAATATCTTCCGTTCCCGCAACGAGCCTGAAATTTTGAAAAAATGAAAATTTTCATGTGTTTTTAGCGATTTTTTAAAATTTTTGTTTTAATGTTTTATTTTAATGCTCTTGGACAGAAAAGTTACCTTTGGTGAAGCCTTCTGAAATTTTGAAAAATATATTGAAATCGAATAATACCTTCTGATCCAGGAACAAGCCAGAAAAACAACAAAATTATAAAACTTCAGCTTTTTTTGGGGTGATGAAAAAAAATTAAAAAAAAAAAAAAAATGTTCTCATTTTTTTTTCTTTTTTACCCGGTATCATTGCGTAAAGCCTTTTAAAAAGCACTATATTACTCTTAAACATTAATTTTTTTCTTGATTTTTCAGGTATCTTCTAAATATGCAAAACTACCATTTGTTACAACAATGAAACATTTTCAAATAATCGAAAGTTATAAAATACTTTCCAAAATTTCTACAATCCAGTACAAAAATCCACTAAATAAAACACCCACTCCAAAAAAAGGCTAATTTTAATCACTAAACTATAAACAATTTTAATACCTAACTAATTATATACAGTTTCTTAATCCCCTTTTGTAGTCTGTGCCTTCTATAATTATGTTACCTAACACTGACTACCCACCGAATCCTTTAACATTAATTTAATTGGAAACTTATTTTAAAATTAAAACTTCTTTAAAATTAAACCTAGTTAGGTTAGCTAGTGTATAGAATGAGACTGCAAAATGCAATTAAATATTCAGAAACTAACATATAATGAGGTAGGTATTAAAATAGTTTATCGTTTAGGGATAAAAAATATTGTTCATCTTATGAGTGAGTGGTTTGTTCAATGGATTTTTTTACTGAAAAAGTTAAACAAATTTAATAATTAGGTATGGGTATGAAGTTGTATGTTAATATTATGTATTATTTTTTTCTGTTTAGCTCCCAGTTGTTTTTTAATGGCGGTTTTGTTTTTAAAACGCTTTTACTAGTTTCACATGTGGATTTGTCAGAGTTAATGTAACTCTGAATAAAGGATAAAATTCACGTTCTTTAAAAATATAAAAGTGATATATTTAATACTATTGTTAATACTAAAGGCTAAACTATATTAACCAAGTAGCATCAACTCATCGGATTTTGCTCGGCCGATCAACAAACTCCTCGTAAACTGATCCTGTAACACACGATGACATCGTTCCGATCAGTATCTGAGCACGGTTTTCGATGAGCTACTTTTCATCGGAAAGCGATATCCTTCCGATCAACTTTCCCGATGAAAATAAGTCGAGCTATATTCCATCGGAAAACGATATCCTTCCGATCAAGTTTCCCGATGAAATTCCTCGGCACGGGACTGTTCTGCTTGTAAATTGCTCCAAATCTCATCGTATTCTCATCGGATTTTGCTGCTCGGATTCTGCTTGGCCGATGAGACATATTGGATCATCGGCCGATGAGAATTTCATCGGGTTTCGATGAATGGCCGATCATCGGCCGATGAGATGATGCTGATAGGGTTATTACATGTTGATGTATCATAAGGTGCACGTAAACTTATAATTTGAAATGGTTTAAAGCTTTATAGTTTGATTAACTATAAAAGCGTATTTTTTAGTTTTTTAAACTTAAATTTAATTATTTATTTTAAAATAATTTTGTGTATGAAAAATTAGAAATCAACGAAATCTGAAATTTGTTTTGTCTTCTACACTAATACATTCCTTATATTTAAGGCTTTCATAAGAAATGTGTTCCAAAATCATCACCGAGATGCTTATAGTAACCTTTTAAGCACAAGTTTCTCTGCAATCGTGTTTCAAATGTTCAATTGTCATGATAACATGTTTTAACATTTTTTGCATAAGACTAATAGGGGTGTGTGGGGCAGTAGTGCCCTCTCCTTGTCAAATGCTTTCCAATCTTTAATTTTTGTTACACCTTTGCCCCACTTTGACTGGGGCTGTGTTACTGTAGGCACCAAGATAACCTTAAAGCAAACTAAAAGCAACTAAAAAGCAAAAAATAAAAGATAACATTTACATAAAATTTTTTACCCATACCTAATTATTAAATTTGTTTAACTTTTTCAGTACAAAAATCCATTGAACAAAACACTCACTCATAAGATGAACAATATTTTTTATCCCTAAACGATAAACTATTTTAATACCTACCTCATTATATGTTAGTTTCTGAATTTTTAATTGCATTTTGCAGTCTCATTCTATACACTACCTAACCTAACTAGGTTTAATTTTAAAGAAGTTTTAATTTTAAAATTAGTTTCTAATTAAATTAATGTTAAAGGATTCTGTGGGTAGTCAGTTAAGTTAGGTAACATAATTATAGAAGGCACAGACTACAAAAGGGGATTAAGAAACTGTATATAATTAGTTAGGTATTAAAATTGTTTATAGTTTAGTGATTAAAATTAGCGTTTATTTTAGGAGTGGGTGTTTTATTTAGTGGATTTTTGTACTGGATTGCAGAAATTTTGGAAAATATTTTATAACTTTCGATTACTTGAAAATGTTTCATTGTTGTAAAAAATGGTAGTTTTGCATGTTTAGAAGATACCTGAAAAATCAGGAAAAAAATTAATGTTTAAGAGTAATATAGTGCTTTTTAAAAGACTTTACGCTATGATACCGGGTAAAAAAGAAAAAAAATGAGAACATTTTTTTTTTTAATTTTTTTTCATCACCCCAAAAAAAGCTGAAATTTTATAATTTTTTGGTTTTTCTGGCTTGTTCCTGGATCAGAAGGTATTATTCGATTTCAATACATTTCTCAAAAATTCAGAAGGCTTCACCAAACGTAACTTTTCCGTCCAAGAGCATTAAAATAAAACATTAAAACAAAAATTTTTAAAAATCGCTAAAAACACATGAAATTTTTTTTTTTTTAAATTTCAGACTCGTTGCGGGAACGGAAGATATTATCCGATTTCAAAAATTTTTGTTTTGTTTTGTAACTCTTCACCAATCGCAACTTTTCCGCACTATTACGATTCGAAAATAAAAACTTTGTTTTTTTCGCTCCACCCTAGTGTCCACGCGTATGGAAAGTCAGGGAAAGTCATGGATTTCAAATATGATCGAAATTGGTCATGGAAAGTCATGGATTTCAGCGAAAAATGTCCAAAAGTCATGGAAACTGACTGTTTATCATGGATTTTAGCGCTCCGGACCGATTGAAATTTTTCCCACGATCTCGGAAGAACGAAAACACTTCCGCCGTCATTCTACTTCGTTATTGGGTGCAATCTGATTTGTCAATTACAATTTCCAACAAGTTGCATTGTGTTGACCAATCAGATGAATTCTCAACGTTAAAACCGTGAGCGGCTAATTTTGTGTAACTGCGCATGTGCGCGGACTCCGTCATCTGATAAAATATGACTTTGAACCACAAAAAGATAGACTCGATGGTTTTTTTGATGGTTTTTTCCCCGGCATAGGCAGATTTGCCTTTCACATTTGGTCTCCTCCTCCCCCTACCCGCTTCATTTGATTCCTTTTTCTTTTAAAACGTGTTTGAATCTTTTTCTTTCGAGGAGTTTTATGCAAAAGGAAAACAAATTAAAAAACGATGTTGAATTTTAAAGAATCGTGTAGGTAGGGGGGGGGGGGGGCAGGAACTCAACGAGTTCCGTTTTGAAGTCAGATTTCGCCTCACTCATATCAGGATCTAAACTTACAGTAAAATTTATGGACAGACAATTCATTGCTACATGAAAGTACTTTTGAGGACAAGCTTGGTGGGGAGGAGGGTGTCGGTAGGAAAAGATCGTTTTTTGCCCTCAAAAGCGAACGGACTTCTATTGCTGTGAAACGCAGTCACCATGTTTGGTCATTTGCTTTGCAAGATAGAATATTAAGTGCATAATTTTCCAAAAGCAAAGCAGAGTTCGATTTTTTTTTTTTTTTTTTTTTTTAAGTCATGGAAAATAGTTCGCAAAAGTCATGGAAAGTCGGGGAAAGTCATGGAATTGAAAAGTCCAGGTTGAGCAGATACCCTGTATATATTCTTTTGAGAACATATTTTCTAATTTTGCAGATGTTTCTGCCCATCCATACAGGTTAAGTTTCTTTTTTTTAAATCAATCTTAATTAAAACAATACTGGAAAACAATATTTTAGGGCATTAAAAAAAATATTGATGTTTATAGAATATATTATTTTTGCCATAAAAGTAACCTTTTTACACATGTATTTCAGTAATATACGAAAAGATTATGTAAGAACAGAGCCGCTAACTGCTGCAAAAAAAGCGTAGTTTCTAGGAGCTAAAGCCTGGAACTATGAGGCTATAAAAAAGTGTCCAAAACATACGATTTTCCTTTTCCTTTGTAATTCCAAGAATTATTTCAACCATTACAGATAGAATAGAATAATAATTTATGAGATAATATTGCTTTTGTGTTTGATAAGGTACCAAATATTTGTTTAAAGAAAAACAAAGTTACTTTTTAGTAATAAACGTTAAAAAAATAAAAATAAAGTATTTTTTAAAATACTTTGTTACTTGTCTTAGTGTAAATTTAAACGTAAATTTTTCATTGAGTCTGTTATATGGGTTATTAAACGCCATTTACCTGGTGGTTGGAAAAACTACATTTCTTTTGTAGCGAACTACAACTTGTTTTTTTATAAATGTAGGCAACTACAACTACTTTTTTTTTAATGTAGCTATTACAAACTACTTTTGAATTGTAGTCGCTACTTCTCTACTTTTTAAAAAATAAATAAGCAAAAAGCATACACCGTTTGAGAATTGACCGAAAAAATTTGAAAAGTGGTTTACATTAATAAATTAACTTTGAAAATGGAATAGAACTAGGAATTGTCTTTGAATTTATGTATTATACTTTTCCTTTTTGATCCTTTTTTTGTTCAAAAATTTGTCCTGTTCAGATTTTTCTTACAATTTTTTCGTATATATGCCACAAGAAAGGATTCAAAAGTTGTAAGATTAAAATTATTCAACCTTCAATTTTTTTTTCTTTCTTGCCATGGAATAATTAGGAACATGAAAATTATTTGAAGTAATAAACAAATTATGATGCCAAATAAGCCAATGACATCAAACAGATAGAATATATTTCGTCAAAATCTAAATCTTAATTCCTTAATGTATCTTAGGGGGATCAGCTCATATTTTTATGGTTCTTATTTCTCATTGCATCCGTTGCTGTACTCATGCAAGATTTGCACCAGTCAGAGTCAATTAAACCTTGTTTTTTACCCTTGTTCTCTTTTATTTTTTGGATTTTTTTCCCCATTTATTTATTTATTTGATTTAAAAGTAGTTTCCAAAAATCGCTACAACTACTGTTTTTTGTATCGCACTATTCACTACTCTACTTTTTTTTTTTTTAAAGTAGTGCGCTACACTACAAACTACTAAAAAATGTTGCTACTACAATAGTTTCGCTACTTGTAGCAGGCTACTTCCGACCACCTCATTTACCCCTACCTAACCTGTGCTAAATATTGGCTACGAATTTAGATTTTCAAACGTTGGCAGCTCTGTGTAAGAATATTTTATTTCATAGGTTGAAGTTTACAAAGGTGATTTACAAAATGAAGTTCTTGCAAAAGACTCAGCACAGCAAGAAGTGGAGAAGCTCTCTGAGCAGTTAAAAAGACTACAAACTGCTACCGAACATTGTAGCAACTGGTATGTTTCTGCCTTTTGACAATTTTAATTTACAGTTTTTTTTCCTTCTTTTATGCACTTTCTTCTAAATGCGTAGCTCGGTTAAAATGGTTCAGTACTTATTTGATATTTAAAAAATACGGCAAAAAGTAGTGAATATGTTTATGTATCAAACAAAGTAGAGATGAAAATTACATTGATCTTTTACTAATTATAAGCCGATTTCATCTTAGCTTAATTAACAAAATGCTTTAAGTTAAAAAAAGGACATTAATAAGCTATGTCAACAGCCCTCATCTGTATACTAAGTATGCAATATGTAAAAATGCCTGTAAAGAAGTGATGAATTGCTACAAAAATCAGTAATCATTATTCTTCATACAGAGTGGTTTCCAAACCTAAGAGTGGGAAGGATGTGCGGTGGTGAGAACGATGTACGAGGGGTGATCCAAAAAAAACGTTTACAAGGCAAATGAAAAAGTATTTATTAACAATAGAAACAAGATACAAATGGGAATCAAGAGACACATCTGGCCTTCACTTTTTCTCATAGTACCAAACCTATTTAGGCATTTGTCAGAACTTTCGACTAGCTTATTTATCCCATCTTGATAGTAATCAGGGCTCTGCTCATTGAGCCATTTTTGGCAGCTGTTTTCACTGCATCCTCGGTGTTCTGGATAGGTGTCCCTTCAACGCTGGGAAAGTGAAACAGTCACTTGGAGCCAAATCAGAGCTGTACGAGGGGTTATTCCAGAGCTCCCACTTGAACCTTTGCAGCAATTCCTGCATCTGGGGAGCTGTATGGGGCCTTGCATTGTCATGCAGAAGATTGACCCCTATGCTCAGTAATTCAGCCTGTTTGCGTCAGATGGCTTCATGCAATTTCATTAAAGTGGCACAATACGGCTCGCACCTCTTTGCGAGACCACTGTAACATCTTCAACGCCAAAGTCGCCAGATTGGCGAGTTGGCATCAACGACGAGGAGTGTGGCGGCCCACCTGAATAGAGAGAGGAGAACGGCGATCACCATGATCGAGAAACGTAGACTTTGGATTTAGCAATGTCCACGCTCGGTTTTTGTTTTTGTTTATTAGTGTTCCTTTTGTTTGTGCGTCCATGTGTGTGTGTGCAATAAATGTTTGTGTTCAAAAGTCCTTCCTGGCTGAACTCAATGGATGAAGACGTTACAGACGAAAGAGAAATGGAGGTTCCACCGAGATCCAGTGGGCAAAGAAATCCAAGGTAGGTGTTCTCCACCAAACCTAACGTACAGGCCATTACTATAATGAGTTGTGTTCATAAAATTTAGTATTGTATTTGTTCGGGATATCATTTCCCTGTAATGAGAAGCACATCAGTGCAAGAGTTATTGTAAACACACCAGTGTTTTGTTTTTAAAAGTGATAGAGAACACATCAGTGTTACATTTGTTTGAGAAATCCTTTCTCTGAAAAAAACAGCACATCAGTGCAAGAATAATTGTAAACACACTAGTGTTTTGTTTTAATAGTGATAGCGAACACATCAGTGTTACATTTGTTTGAGAAATCCTTTCTCTGAAAAAACAAAAGAAAGAAAAAGCACATCAGTGCAAGAGTTATTGTCAACACACCAGTGTTTTATGAAAGTGATTGCCAATAAATCTGTGTGTCGGTTTTGCGTTCAGCCTTTCCTATAATATTAGTTATCTGTTACTAGTAACAAGCACGCCAGTGCAAAAGTGATTGTTAATACACCAGTGTTTTACAAATTTGGAATAACCTTTTTCCAAGAAAAAAAAATGTATGTAGATATAAATTAAGAGCACACCACTGCTATACTAAGAGAAAAAAATTGAGACATTG
>JAXGGA010015020.1:0-30385 GCA_038373865.1 Uloborus plumipes | reverse complement strand
CTTTGCTTCTGGCTACCTTATATGAACCTTTATAGGCATAAATTTTATAATTATATGTGTCTGCTTATTATATTAAAAAATAATTTGAACTAGAAAATACTTTTTTTCACAATCTGGCTCATTGTAGGCGAGAGAAAGATAAAAGACGATCTCTTTATCTTGTGTAATGCAGTGAAAAGTAAATTTTTATAATAAAATATGAATTTTTAGCACAGAATTAATTTTTTATCTTCCTAAATCAAAATTTAAACTTTTAAGCGCTTTTTTCGAGCGTTTGTCAGTCATAAATGCAGGCTTATAACTTAAAATCACTCTTAATGTATAATAAAAATACATCATTTATTCATGTTTTAAAACTATTTTACATTACGTAGTTTGTGTAGTACTTAACTACATTGTTAAGAACGTGTTTGTACTTATAAGCAATGACAAACTTAAGAATACTTATGCTTTTGTTTATGATCATCTTCAATACATTCTTTTTCTCTTCCTTTTTTTTCAAAGCTTTTGAATCCTTTTGTCATTGTAATACAACTTATTCCCAATTGAGCAAAGATATTTGTTTTTTTTTTCTTCAATTTTTTGTTTCTTTTTTTTTCTCTCTTTTTCCTTGTTCCTTTTTTTATTGATATAATTTTAATTTATTTCGTTGATTGTTATTTTTTGCTTCAGTAGTGCTCCCATAATTTTAATGAGTGCGTTATGCATGACTTTTTTTCCTTGCTTTTATACTCTTTTTTTTTTTTTTTTGCAAAGAGTGATCTATTTCTTCCTATATTGGCTATCAAGTTGGGACACTAGGGTCAAAGGCAGTGTTCGTAACTGCTATTGCAAATTTTACCCCTGAAAATAACTTAGTTAACTATGCAACATTTCAGCAATTTCTCAGATTTAATATTTGTAATCCCTTCCCTCTTCTCTCTCGCTCTTATTCCTTGCTGATTGATGTCAATGTCAGCGACTTGGGGAAGCACAAGCAATTTTTATTTTGATCGACTGTAAAATTTTTAAGAAGTTTTTGTTTGCCTCGTTTTCCCTCACATATTTTTGGTCTCAACTACTTCATAAAAGGCATCAAAATGCAGAATTTTAAATGCCTATTTTTCAAAAAAATTCCCGGAGGGAACCCCACCCCCGGACCCCCCGAAATTAGGGATAATCAACACTCTACACCAGACTTAGAAGAGGTCATTGCATCGCTCTTCTAATATCCATGCCACTACAAGGTCAGTCCATAGAAGAACAAGAAAATACAGTAAGAGCATTAAAGAACGAGAAAAAACAGGGGGACTTAATCTGAGAAAAAGACACACAAAATGAAAAAGTCCTGTTCTGCTGCCGAAAATGTAGTCGAGATTAAGGGCAGTATACTTGTAATAGCTCAGGGCTCCGTCAATTCCAGGTCATTTTAAATTTTTTCAGGGGGGGGGGGTCAAAGGGTGCAAAAACAAAGTAATTTCAATAAAAAATGTTATGTTTAATGGGGGGGGGGGGACAAAATCCATCAGCACTTCTGAAATTTTTGACCTGTGCCCCCCAAAACTTTTGGTCACGCTACGCCTATGTTCAGGTAGCACAAACCATCGGGTTTACGTTGGGGAAAGGTTGAAAATGCATCGCAATGGTTGGAAAAGCGTTCGGTTGGAAATTGGTTCTTTTTAGAACACTCATGTTTTTCAAACTGCGTGAGCAGGGCTTTTCCCTCCGACAAGGAGCTCTTATCTCTTCTCAAAAATTATAGATTATTCCTAATAAGGTGTTCAAAATTGTCCTATTTATTTTTTTTTATATTCTTTTCAAACAAAAAAAAGGGGGGGGGGAGAATCATTTACTGACATTAATTTTGTATAACGTTGATGGTAAACATTAGTAAATAAGCAATACAGAAAACACTACAATGGTTGAAATTTTGGAGCCTCGGAAAGTTGACATCCGCTTAACGCGATTTTCATGGTTCCGTGGAGTGTTGAATTACCGAGGCTATATAGTATTAAAAACTTACCCACCATAGCGAAAGGGCGTTTTGGAATGCTCTCTTAATATTGAAACCAAATTTAAACACATTTCAGAAGCTTTGCAGACGCAATTTGAATGTCAAAGAAATTCAAAATCTATTCCATAAAAAAATGAAAAGAAAAGATTAAAAAATTTTTTTTGTAAAAATTTAAGCATTAATTTTCTCGTACGTTTCGTTAAAATATATTGCTATCAATTAGAGAGAGAGAGAGAGAAATTTTTCATTTCATAGTAATCCTTCGTTATAACGCTCTTGTCCGGAGACAACAACGAAGAGCGATGTATCCGAAAATGCTATATGATTGAGGTCATAAGACTAACAGTTCGACGAGAGTAAGGGCCCTGCTGCACATCAGCGGAAAACGTGACCGAATCCGAGTACGTTTCATAGGAACACCATTTAATCCATTTTACGTTTCTGCTTTATTTTTCTGCCTTACGTTAATGCGGAGCAGGGCCCTTATTCTCAAATGCAGCAATACGCGCAAAATCTTCACAGTATTAACTCATTAAGAAGAAATAAAGGTATTCATTAAAATCGGTAATTCATTAAAATCAGTCCAGTAGTTCGGAAGATAATAAACTAAATCGAAAAATTGTTTTAATTTCTAGCACCAGCGCATTATTTGGGATCATACTAGCTACTTACAGTGGAAAGTTAAAAACATTCTATTATTATTATTATGTTTTAAATTTAAATATTTGTGTTGTGTTTAAACTTTTGCACCGCATTGTCAGGGCTTGAATACTGAATAGGCCAACTAGGCCGTGGTTTAGGGCATGGCTAAAATTGCTCAAGTCAATGTCTAAATTTGTTTGATCTAATGCAGGGGTTCCCGAAGTAGTCCATAGGGACTCCCAGGAGTCCCCGTAGTTTGCAAGGGGTCCATATAAACTAAAGACAATTTTGGGGGTCCACGAGATAATAATAGGGGTCCACGAACTAGGATCATTAGTAAAAAATCTGAGCAACAGCCTGCATCAATTGCTACAATTTGTAACAAATGCAACAAACGAAATACGGAATAAGGGCGATTCTTTGTAAATTCGTCATTTTTCACACGAAATCTGTCCGGGAATGGTTTTTTGAAATGTTCGTATAATTATAATACTATTGCTTAGAAAATGAATCTATTACTTTGGTTTGAAAAAGGGCCAATTGAAGTTTGTGTTTTTTTTTTTTTGATAAATCATGATGGGAGGTAAGTCTAGATTGCCTAGTATAACTGGGCAGGGGACTGTGCCAGGTGACTGTGTTTTTGCTCTTTGTTGCTTAATATCTGCAAAACTATTGAAACATAATTAGTTACGAGACTACCTATAAATTTAGGCACAAATCGTGAACATAATAACTAATATGTTTCATAATTAAACTAATTGACATTAAAAAAATCACTTCCTAGAGGATTGTTTTCGCAACGAACCTGATGCATATTTTCATCACAAATGTGGCTCTTAAACTAAATAAAGTATTGTTTCAACACCGTTCTCTGCAATTTCAGCAAATTCACACTGATTACTTTAAAGTTCATGATAAAAAACATTTGCAAAAGTAAAATTTTTTCTATTGTAGCTTCGAATTTGTGGCAGGGACTGTTTGAAAAAGCTCCGGACAGAATATATATGACAATTTTAAGTTTTAAAAATACGTAATTAGACCTTATTTCATAAAAAAAGTATAGTTGCATTATTCTATTTTTAGATATTAATTGCCAAATTGGTGTAGTGTTCATAGGTTTTTTTGAAATATTGCCTTTAAGTGTTAAACTATAGGATTGGGACAGCCAGGGGACTGTGTTTTTGGTGCTTAGATAATTTCTAGAAAAAAATACGTTGTTATCGCTCCAAATACAATTGGGCTTCAAAGTATTAATGTTTTGCTTGTATAAAGAGCGATAATTACTTTATTACACTTCATTATTTTTAAAATACTCGGTTCGGACAGCCAATTACGAGTTTACAGAGAGTCGCCCATAATACTTAACACTAGACACTATTTGCGCAGTTGTATGAAGAAAATGAATAGAACTTCAATAAATTACTTTATCACTTTGAAGTACACCATGTACACTTCAAAGTACACTGGATGTTAAAAGGATCATGCTGGACAAGGTTTTTATTATTATTATTTAAAAAACTTTTTGGCACTGATGTCTTAGTTTATTATCAATATTTTTGATGACTTTGAAAAATCGATATTTTACAGGAAGAGTTGATTGGAATAAGCACTAACGAAGAACTTAAGGCAGAGTTTAAGAAAGGGTATCAATATTTCTGTCTCCAGAAAGACATATCTGTAACTTATCCTACTTTTGGAATATCACAAGAAAATTTCTGTAAACTTTTACATCTTCATACCTCGTGCAAACAAATTTCCGTTCAATCACAAGTTCTCTTAAAAAAATAAGAAACATATTGGCAGTCGCTGATCGGAGAGATTTAAAGTTATGTCTCACAAATCTAAAGTCAAATACCAAAAATTTGCTGTCGATATACCAAATTCTCCCCTTCTACTAAAAAGTCTTCTTTTTTTTCCGTGTATACCTATTCTATGTAGGAAGATGTGTACATGGTTTAAGTTTTGTGCCATTATTATTATGAAAGTATGAATAGAAATGTTGCGTTTTTCTATTCATCTGTTTTCTTATAATTTAATTTTTTTCATTGCAGTAAAACTGTCAAACTGAATTTCTAGAAATTTTTCAAGCATTTAATAAGTAGTTTTTGTTTGTTTAAAAATTCAATATTAATATAGCTCTGATACTGTTGGGTAAATTTCTGATTAATCTTGTTATACTATGCTCTTGTTTCCCATCAAGCTTCGCTAATCTTTCTCCAAGATCTTATGATATTTAGACATATCTTGCTTTTATCAGGTTGTTTCGGAACATCTATAATGGAACTTAACCAAAACCACATAATTCGCTGTTTGAGAATGCACCTCTACCCCAAGGTCTCTAGTAGAGCCGAGACCATATTCCTGAGTGGTCACGGTCCCTTCCCAACCTATCTCTTCCGTTTCTCATTGGCTGACTCCCCAAATTGCTCCTGCTCACTTATTGGATCCCCCGAGCACTATCTTTTCGAATGCCCTCTAACCGCAGAGTACCATTTCAGAAGAAATCCCTCTATCACCTTTGCAGAAAACATTTTACAAGCGCTTAAGATCCCTCACGCGCGCAATAAACTAAACTCCCTCTTCCTGCGACTCTCAACTGAGGGCTACCTTTTTCAGGAAATGTAGTCTGCGGCTTTATTATTATTGTTATTGTTATTATTATTTTTTTTTCTGTAAAACGTCTGTCAGTTCTGCTCTATATTCTATGTATTGATGTTTTGTTTTGCTATTGTTTATGTGTTTTATGTATCTTTTTCTGTATTTTCTGTTTTCTGTACTCTGTAACTTCAATGTTTATGTCCTCTGTATTTTCTGTAATTTCAATGTTGTCAAATAAAGTCTCCAGAGATCCATTCAACCGAAAAACCATTAAGATGGTAGTCACGGGGATCTCTGGGGTGAAATGAAATGAATGTTTGAGAATGCTTCAGCTCTATTATTTCTATGCTTGACTAGTTTTGGACCGACACTTAGGAAGGGGGTTCACGAGAAACTGAAAAACTCGGCAAGGGGGGAAAGGACCAAAACAGTTTGGGAACCCCTTATCTAATGCCAAAAACTGTAAAGACTCAATACACATGGCGCCAAAGAAGTATTTGCCCCATGATATCTGAATCGGACCCTACGCATTGTACATTAGCAAGTACCAGAAATGGAAAGAAACTTTATGAAACAAGGAATAGTATTAAATTTAGATTTTAAACCAACAATTGGTACGGTTTTTTCAAAATTTTAAAATTTGTTACTTCTGTAGCTGTTTCCGGGGTGCGACATGTTATTATTTAAATGTCTTCTATTAGCGTAAGAGTCTACGAATTTCGCGTAAGTTCTTTCTCTTATGTAGCAGCCAGGGGTGGATACAAGGGAAAAGGGAGATGAGGGCGATCGCCCATCCCTTGGGGCACTCTTCAGCGGTAATTTTTCGATATTGAAGTACTGCAATTTTATGCGAGTTTTAGTGAAGTAGCGAGACGAAGGTTTGGGGTTCTCCTCCGGAACTATTTCGGAATTGAAGTCCAAATTCTTTGTGATCGATATTTGTAAACTAGAACGCATTGTAAATAGTCAGGAGTGCTCCGATGGGAGCTCACGAGTGGCCACTGTGACCTCCCAATAATTTCCACATTTTGCTGACGATGCGGCAATTTGAGGAAAATCTTGCAACATTGAGATTATTTGTTCTTTTTTGTTTTAGAATTGTTTTTTAAAAGATGCCTAATATTTTTTCTCTCTAAATGTTACGCATGTACGACATGTGTGCATGCTTGTATTTTATCATTCGGTAAAATTGGAACTTCATTCGGCAAATTAATAATTTCCCCCCTCCCAAAAATTTTAGTTTGGGGCGCCCCTGTAAATAGTAAGAAAAATCAATCGCTCCTCCCTTGAAAAAATTCTGGACCCGCCCTTGGTGTCAGCTTCATTCTTCATTTTTCCACTTTGTAATTTGTGAGTTATTTTATCCCTTTGAAATGAATCTACGAAGCAAAATTTTTTTGCAGGATTCCTATTCGAATCATGCATGCGAAACCCAAGCAATGACCAAGGTTCAAAGACATTCCATGGAGTCATTGGTAGGGAAATCAAGAGTGCATATCATAAAAATTTCACCTCGCGTAGCGATTCAGCGCACGATTCATTTTTCATTAATACGATGTATTAAATTCTGCCGATTGTCACAATACGATAGTTAAATTCCCCCTTCCGGATATGCCAGCGCGCATGTACACAATCCCCTTTGAATAGCAATGGCAAAACGAGTGGCCAGCAGGTCTGGAGGAATTGCTGGCCAGTCTGTCTCCCCATGAGAACGAGCTGGTAATTACATAACTCTTCAATAGGGATTAGAAGTTTTTGTAGTGCTTGAATCTTTTCATCTGGGGTGACCTTATGCGCTGTAGGGAAGATGCACCTCGCTAAGGTTGCCGGACTCAGATTTGCAGCACGTGAACGTGTGCCATGGAAATGGTCGCCAAAAGGCCAGTTTTTGTTTTGCTAATATGGAGCAGCGATTCAGTTTTTTTTTTTTCTGCTGTTGTTGATTTTCAAAGAGAAGATGTCAAGTGGGACTTTTGTCTTGGTCTTTGTTCGAGAAGCGGAGTATGTTAGTCAAATCTTCTTCCAGTTAATGAGTATGCATCAAGGCCCGATTATGGTATCTAACCCCTCCCACTTTCCAGTCAAACTAAAATAATTTTAGCCTCTTGGGAGCTGCTAAAAAGTGGAGGTCCTAGCAAGGGTAGTTCCAGTTTGTGGTTTAAGAAGGGCTCATTTTCGGAATTATATATAAAAAAAAAAAATTGGAGTTAAACAGTTCCTGGTAAGAGTTTTGGCTCATAGCAACTTCCATGTCTTGAAAATCCGCTTAATTTTTGATGCCGCACCTTTACCTTTAGGGGTCCATAAAAACTAAACAACTCAACTTTAGAGCAAAACATTCTGGATTTGGTCTTTCAATAAGATGATAAACATTTGGTTATTTTTTGGAAAAAATCTGAGAGGTCATGAATCACAGGCGTGACACTCTCTCAGATTCTTGCTCTTGAATTATTTATTTAATTATTTTGTAAATATTTAACTGTTGGAGGGGGTCAAAGGGTAATTTCTGAGCAAAAATGGGGGTGTAGGCAATTTTTTCAAAAAATTAGACACAATAAATGCAGTTTCATGCTACATTTGG
This sequence comes from Uloborus plumipes, assembly GCA_038373865.1. Lineage (NCBI taxonomy): Eukaryota > Metazoa > Arthropoda > Arachnida > Araneae > Uloboridae > Uloborus > Uloborus plumipes. The sequence continues at coordinate 22,571 of JAXGGA010015020.1, read as the reverse complement.
TCGCTTAAGTGGGGAGGGCGGGGGGAGTCATGACCTTCATGCCCCCCCCCCTCTGGATACGCGCTTGGGTCCTAGGTCACGGCGTTGTTGGCATGTTCAGTGATCAGGCCCTCGAGTACATATGAGGTAGAGAGAAGCAAAGAGAAGTAAGAGAACTTTTTAAAGTTTTGAGTTAAATTTATGCAAAGTTCAAACCTTAGTTAGGCTTTGATTAAAAGGTTTTTCTGAATCATACTGAATGGCAGCTCCTGCCAGGTATGCGCTCTAACCATTTCTTGCCCCAAAACAGATACGAGTGTTTCCAACTATTTTATTATTTATGTCAAAGTTTTGAGTTTTGACACTTGCACCCATTTTCTTCTAGCTGCTTCATATGATGTTGAAATAAACCCTCCAGGAAGTAAAATATTTATGCCTGTGCTATCTGATGGCAATCAGAATGGAGGATTTTGAAGAAAATAAGAGAAATAAATTATTTACATAAAGAGAAATTTGGTCTAAGTGTGTTTGTAAAACTGACGTTGAATTAAAATAATTGTTTGCAAGGTTATCATCATTTAAAGCGCATTGGTCATTTATCTTAATCATGTGATTATTAATTTCGATTCAGTTTTAATGAAGTACTAATTGCTTACTCAATCGTACTTTCTTAAACTCTGGAAGGATTCGTACTCATAGAACTTATCTAAAACACGGCAGTAGAGTCAATTATAATGTAGCATTCCATTGAAAAAAAAAGCTCATATTAAAGTATAGTAAATTGCTATTATTAATTTTTACATTCATGAGATTTGACATGGAAATCATTAATTTGACGTTGGTCAATGAAATTATGATGTAGCGGTATCATTATAAAAGGATTGGACTACCCTGTTATAAAACCAATAATACAAAAAAAGAAGTAAACCCATTGATCGAATTTTTTTTTAATCAAAAATTACATCCCCTGACTTTTCTCACCTTAGTCCTGTCCAGGGCTGCCAAACGTCCCGGATTTTAAAGACTGTTCTTGTACCGTGGAAAACTGTGTGTCCCGGGGAACATTGATACGGGACGGCTTAACCCTTTATGTTCCAAATTAATTTAACAATGAATTTATATACATCTTTTTGGTTTTTTGAATTGCAAATGCATCAAAAACACTTTTACCGAGCATAAAATTTTGAAATATTCTGGGGTCTGAGGTCCCCTACCCCTTAGGGCCCCTAAGAAAACTGTTTCCGATCGCAGGTACCATCTGTCGGCCTCTCAGCAAAGTACAAAGAGTGGTACTCAAAAGCTTCATCGTGTTTCCAGCCATTTAGGAATCATAATATAAGTGGGACTTCTGAGTCCCGTCGAGGCACAAAGAGTTAAATACCGCATTTTAGCTGAGAGCAGTTCTTTATCAAACGAGACATTATTTTCAGAAAAAAAAAACAATAAAACAGAAAATGAAATAAGGAGTGATAAGAAAATTACTTGGCAGGAGACGTACAAATTGTTTGATATGTAATGTTTTCCGTTTTGAAGTGTAATGTTATATTACACGGCAACCTTTCTTGAAAACAACATCGTGACGTCAGCGTGACGTTAGCCTATGAAAAAAGAGCTAGATAAAACGTCACAGCCTACTTGGTGAATTAGAGAAGATCGCTGACTGCTTCTGAGCTCTTATTGGCTCCACCCGTAGTGACGTTCAGTGTCAAGTTAAGTTGCATTTTAGTATAGTGCTCAGTACGTATTTACTCTAAACATTATTTATAAATAAAAACCAATATTATACCTTCAATGGCGGGAAAAAATGATTATGAACAGAGAAATACGCAGTTTTATAATGTTTAGTGCTAAACCTTTTCTCGCTAATATTCACGAAGAAAAATAACGGTGACGTGGTGACAAATATACTTATCTTTGACATGCTCACAGTGCCATTCGTTTTCTTCCTGAATATTTGCAAGAAAAGTTTAATTAACTCCTGGTTGTGAAAATTCGACTTTCAAGCTTTATCTATTTTGCCCCCCCTTCCCCAGAAGCGTATCTCGTTTTTACAGTTTCTAAATTTGGCAACCCTAGAAACCTTTTGCATTTAGGGGTCAGACAAGCCCTGTCTGACCCCTAAATGCAAAAGGCTTCATTTTTCTCACTCATTCTGCCTAAATAAATAAATTTAAGGCATTGATGATTGAGGAAACGCTTTAAGAAAGTCTGAACTTAAGTTTGAACATTTTAACGCGTATGTAAATTGCAGCAAGTAGTAGAATCGAATGCATTTCGCAGTAGTTTTCGATCGGTCTCCAGCTGAAAAACGTGTTATACATGTTTCAAAAGTATCAAAATTTCCTCAAGTTGGAAGAAACCTATGGAGAAAACTTCCTTTTAACAGATCGAAACCAACAAAAATCTATCAAAAAACAAAAAGGTTCCACGCAAGTTAAATAGACAGAGCTCCCAGTGTTTAGAAGTAAATATACCTCAGAGAACTTCCTGTTATTAAAACTTAACCTCGTCTCCAAGCGGATGGCGAAACGTTTAATAAATTCCCAACAAACACTTTTTAGTAATATGTGAACGTCGTAAGGTGAAGAAGAATGGAATAAATATACTATGAAGCATGGTTTTCCAAGCGAAGAAAGTGGCATCAGTTTGATCCTGCAAGAAAAGTGACACAAGTCGGAATAGACTAACTTTACTGTAGGATAAAAGGAAAATTAGTGGTTTCTTACTCGTTAGCTGTAGCTATTCTTTTGCAATGAATATTTATTGATATTTTAAAATGCAATATATGTATAAACAATTTAAATATTCTGTATAGTACTACTTTTTTAGATTGTCTCATGTTTTATACATTCATATGTTTAAATTTTAGTTTGACTTTTGTCACTATCAGGGGTGCCCCCCTCCCCAAACTCATTGGCGCAAATCCCCCCTCCAAAATTTTGACAACCCTCTAGTGATTTTTATTTTTTTATTTTTAATCCTCTTTTTTATTTTACAAATTTTTTTAAATATTATTTATTTTTTTTAAATGATAACTATTATTTTTTATATATCATTATTTTTTCATAAGTACTAACAATGCGCAGCATAGAATCGCTTTTTTTCTCTTCCAGACATGCTAAGAACACACGCACACACAAAATAAATAATAAAAAAATAAAAAATACTAATGAAGAAAAAAAAAAAATTAATTAAAAAAATAAATTTATAAATAATTTTTTTTTGAAAAAATCAGTAAATAATTTAAATTAAAAAATAAATTAATAAACAATTTAAATAAATAAATAAATAAATTAGTTTTAAAAAATCCCCCCCTCCAAAAAACTTTTGACAGCGAACTTGTGCCATAATACGCCCCTGTGGGCACCCCTGGTCACTATTAGCGCTTCCTAGAGGAAACTATCAAAGTTCAGTTGGGACACTTTTCCACATCAAAGAGCACAATGTTTTGATCTGTTTCGTACAAAAATCAGAAAATTAGGATTTTTTGACTAATGTCACTTTTCTTGCAAATGTGCGATATGTTGAAGAATAAAGGCTTTTGTAAATGTATTTTTCTAATGTGCTATTTAACCACGCAAACTGTCGATTAAGTGATGTTGTGCCACAGCATCGTAAAGATGATAATGAGATAGAAGGTAATATACGGCTCTGCTTAGGGGAGGGAGTATATCTGAAAAAGCAATTCACCGAAAACGGTGTTTTAAAATTGGATGAATTTTTCATTTTCATTTTATGAAGATATTTACATTTGACGAAAGCATTTTGGAAGAATTTCTATTAAAATTAGAGGCATAATGCGAAAAAATTATAAGCATAAGAATGTTTTGGCATTTTAAAAATGTTGCTCTTAGAGACTTTAGTTAATCTTTAGACATGATTTCGTATTTTATTAATCATAGTAAAGTGTGTCCGATTTGTGAAAAATTAGGAAAAATAGAACAAACAATGTCATATTGAAATTATCAGTCTGTCTAAAAAATACGAGCGGTTAAAAAGTGAATGGGCACTGTTTTTTTTTTTTTTTTTTTTTTGCCTGTAGGGTTGTTTACTTTACGTAGCTGGAATTTCGATAGAGAGAATCAGAGAGAAAAAGGGTGCATAAATTTGATACAGAGCTACATGAGAGATGCAAATCGACAAATATTTTACGAAATTTGGTTAATTTCGTACTCAAACTAAAAATATTGGGATAATTCGCATTGCCTACATTTTATACTTCTTCAATTAGAAAGCCGTTTTGAATAAAAGTAGAAGCTCGATAGTATGAATGCAGATGCATTTCATTTGCGGTTTTTTTAAAGAAAAGAAAAGAAAAAAAGAAAGAAAGTACAGTACGTTTCTCGAACATATTTTTTTTTTGTTGCTAATATTAAGATTTCGATGCCCAATAACGGTAAAAAAATTATAATTTTTCAAATTATCGGTTTTCATTAATTTATAAAATAAATTATGAACTTAAGAGATACATATGAGGTAGAGCTAAAGTGGATTAAGTTCTGTTGGACTTGGTTTATTTTAGCTCTGAATGCTTCATTTAAATCGTAAATTTCGGTAATTTCACAAACGAATCGAACAAAACTAAAATGGACTTAATCCACTTTGGGTCCTTAAAGGGTTAAGAGGGCCTTAAATTTTCTGATACATTTCTGTCCTTTATATATATATATATATATATATATATATATATATATATATATATATATATATATATATATATATATATATATATATATATATATATATATATATATATATATATATATATATATATATATATATATATATATATATATATATATGTTGTACACTTGGTTCTAAAGTCACCATCTTAATTTTTCCTTTCGTTTAATTATTATTTTTTTACATTAATTTTTAAAAAAGCTAATGATGTTAGTTAGTTTCGTGAAATGGATGGGTGTGAGTAGTTCAGGTCAGATTCCAGACTTTCTTAGTTTTTCTGTTAAAATGGTTAAAATCAGTGGTAGGAATTGCAATAAATGACTCCATTATTGGTCATAGAATTTGATATCAATTACTGAAATTTAATAATGTTGTTGAAGATTTTGTAGAGGAACTTTAGTTTTCGCAGAAAAAAGAGCATCCTTAAAAAACTCTTTGGAAACACTTTTTCATTTCATTAATTTTTGTTGATGATTTGAGGAAATGACGCTAACTAACTTTAATATAGTTTAAAAAAACTAAAAAATACGCTTTTTGAGTTAATCGAAATACTTCATGATTCTCTGATTTCCCTCTGATTTTCAAAATTATTGAATATCCGCTAAGTTTGCATGCACTTATAATACATCAACATGGGATATAGTTTGGCCTTTAGTATTAATAGCAGTTTTCAATATATTACTTTTATATTTGCAAAGAACGTGAATTTTATTTTATATTCAGAGTTACGAACAACTGAAACTTCAAGAAAACATCAGCATGTAATATAGTTTAGCCTTTAGTATTAATAATAGTATTAAATATATTACTTGTATATTTGTAAAGAACGTGAATTTTATCTTTTATTCAGAGTTACATACATACAAACAAACCCACATGTGAAACTAATAAAAGCGTATTATAAAGAGCTTAATCACTGGGCCAGCAATTTTCAGTGCAAGCAAAAAAGTGTTCCTGCAAAGTGCAACACGAATAAGCAGGGAATTAATTTTTTGCTAACTCGTTGCTCAACTGAAACGTACTTAATTTATGATTTGAATTAATAATAACTTTTTAAAATCATTTTTATCTGGTAGAAATTAAAATCATCAAACAGGAATTGATTTTTAAGTTTCATAAATGCTTTAGCGATTTTATTGGATTAATAATAGTTTTAATGAGAGATTTTGGACTTAGACTATCCCCATTTTGGACTTAGTGGGACATGAAAAACTAAAAGAGAAAATTAAGAAAAGCAATCCTACAGCAATTAGGGAGAAATCGAAATTTAATTATTTAAATGCAAATTTCGTTCCACTAGATTAACTTCAGATATAATAGGTTTATTAAAGAGTTGTGTTTTTATTTTTCTGAGCACTTCATTTCCTTCTGCTTTTGCATCTGTTAAATATTGCAGAAGTAATAAATTTAAAACTCGACGTTTTTTCTGTTACAATTTGTACCTTGTGAAGTATAAACCCAACATTAAAGAAGCACAAATATACAGGCACAAGCACAAATATATATAATAAATAATAATAAGAAGAATAAAAGCCAATGATGTATCACTAGAAAAAAAAATTAGATTGTGTTATAAAACACAATGGGTGTGTTTTTATTTTATCTATTTTATTTTTTTATAGAAATTAGGAATTTCTAATCGTATTTTCCAAAGTTTTATTATTTCATCTAACTTATTTGATTTTTTTCTGAAGTTCTCAATGCATTGTTGTGGGTGCCCTTTAATCGAAGAACTTCAGACTTTGTAGTTTTATTTACTTGTATTTACATGTAAATAACTATCATTAGTATAAACTTATCAAGTCAAGAAAAAAGTTTTTAAGAAACATTGATTTGTACGTGTTACGGGTGCTACTTTTTGTGTCACACACGCATGTGACACTTTTATGTGGGAGTGTTTTAGGGTTTTATGATGAAAAATTAGAGAGAGGTGGGTGTTTCACCTCAGTCATTTAATAATTTTTCAATCATATTTAATAGATTTTTTGGGCTCAATTAATGTTAATTTAGTCTGTTTCGGTAATTTTCTTCAGAAATAATCTAAAAAATGAAAAACTCAGACATACGTGTATTTATTTATCTTGTTATTGACCCAAGGTGAAGAAATAAAACAAATCTGAGTTTTTGAGTGATAGAGAGATAATTAAATAGAAAAAAGTACGAGTTTCAAAGAAAGAACTTAGTCCAAGCGTGTTTTGTGATCTCGGCTCAAAAACTCATGAGCTTCTTTCAGCCATGGTTGTCCTTTATTCCTAAATTAGGTGAGGCTCGACTATTATGTCCACTGGTTTGAGTTTCGGTCACATCCATCAGCTGTGTATTAAACATGGGTGAACTAGAAATGTTTTAAGGGATGGGAGATTGATTTTATTACGCATAGTTTACTATAAAAAAACGATGCGTATTTTTTTATATACATCTTGGATCGTAAATGTTGACATTGTTGTTTAGAACTTCAATTGAGAAACATTTGTTGAAACTTTCCTCACAACTTTAAGGCCCGTGCAACGCCGGGCCACGCAGCTAGTCACTGATATAAAAACTGCTTGTGTAATCCTAAATACTCACTTATTTTCAACATTCGTATCACCAGTAGCACTACTGCTTGTTGGAACAACTTAGGACCAATGCTCAAAACTGTTAAAACGAAGTTGAAGAAAACCTGGACAGGAACTTAAAATTCGGGACTGTGCAGGGAAATTCGGGGCGTGTGGTACCAGTTGCGGATTTCCAAATTGCAAATGCAGTAGCTGCGAGGGGCTTCCATGACACTAGGGAACCGAAAGGGATCCAGAATTGCACATGAAAGAAGGTTTATGTCACATAAAGGAGGCCCCCGAAAACGCAAAGCATCGGCCCTCCAAATGAGTTAATAGGGCCCGAGGTCAAATACCTTTCTGAGCCCTCCTGTATTTAAACTTCACAATTTTAATCATTGCGACTGAATCAAGTTTAGCCACAGACTGAAGAAATTTTCGCCAATGGGGGCTCTTAAGCAGCAGGAGCCCTCGGCCATGGCCTAGTTGGCCTATTCAGAGATGGTCAGCTTTTTCAAACCCTTTCCCGAAGTTCTTCCATCCATAGCGAACCCGGGCCATCCACCAAAAAGCGCGATAAGTTCTTCCATTTGGCAATCAGGCGTGGTAATGACCCAGTCGGCCGAGACAGTTCAACGACCGAAGCCAAGTCGCGATTCAAGGTCTTGAACTTCTTTTTTTTTCTCTTTTTGTTTCCAGAAGTTAAATTGGTGTTTACCTGTTCCTGCTCGGGGCTCTTCCGGATTGCGGCCGCGAGTACTTACCGGCCAGCTCGGATTTCATCATCATTGCGACTTGAGGAGCCGAGGGAGGAGGATCGGTAAGTTGCTTCCTTTTGTCTTCTGCTGCTGTCGGCATTGTGCGATACGTAACGGGTTGAAGGCGGTTTTGTACGTTTGGTGTGTTTTTCCTGTACTGACAGCATTATGAACTATTGTTGTCTGATTGTTCGACTTACCTCAGTTATCAACAGGGCTGGATTTAGACGAAACGGGGCCCTAAGCTATTGCAGGCATGAGGCCCCCCCAAAAATATAAAAGCCTTTTATTCTTTTCGTGCTATTTCATTGTGCACCCCCTGCCGTCCCGTCGCATTTCCCCTAAATTTTATTTAAAAGTCAGGGTTCATAACTGAATTTTCCAAAATTTTCAGTTCTCAAGAAGCACTTAAAAATGAAATTCATATTTTTTTCAAGTATTTTACGCGTTTTGGAAACAAATCAGGCATTTTTTTGTGAGTTGGGGCCCCCAACTAAGCAGGGGCCCTAAGCCACAGCTTGCTTGGCTTGTACGTAAATCCAGCCCTGGTTGTCAACTTCGGAATAAATATTGAGGGAGGCGGAGATGTTTCATTTGTGAAAGAACAACTCTTTGAATACAGACGTTTTGAAAAATGGGGGGACAGTTTTGTCATTGCATAGCCTTAAAAATGTTGCGAAACAGTTACGTGTTACCTATTCTCTGCACAAAAAAATATAAATATTTAAAACAAAGGTGCCACAGGTTTTTAAAAACTGGATGTGTCACGTTTTTAAATTTCGGCATGTGATTTCTATGTATAATTCAGCGCTTATTTCGAAAATGTATTTCATTTACCCCACCAAGTCTAAATACAAATTTTAAAATTTGTGAAATATCATGAAATCGCTAAAATATGAAACTTCAAAATATACCTAAATATATTAAAAAAAAAAAAAAAGAAAGAAAAAAAAAAGACCAATAATATACATTAAAATATTCAGACTGTTAAGGGGGCTGAAAAAAAGAGGGAGGTTCATAGAGCCCTATATTTATATTCGAAATTGGTAATAAAATTACTTAAATTTATATTTAAGTGCAGTTTAGTTCTTTTAATGAAATGTTATGCCTTTAGAAACGCTCCTGCTTTTCTTCATCAAGACAAAATGTGCATAATATTGAAAATTTTAGAGGGAGTTGCGATATCCATTATTGGTGTTGAGTCAATCTAAGAATCGGACGTTTTAAAAGTTGCACTTGTTTCTCAAAACTTCTGATCGATAAAAACTCTCTGTTTTTCCTTGTACGTTTGATAACGAAAACTTTTGACTAAATATAATTTTTTTAATGCATAGAGCATTTTACAGGGAAAATGTTTAAAAACATTATAAAAATACCGAAAGAATTAAGTCTTTCATGCTTGAAGTTATCTTTTCTTAAAACTATTATATAATCTTACCAAGCAACAGTGATTAGCATCATAAAATCAATCATTTGTAGATGTTAAAAATAAGAGTTCCAAGAATAGTTTTCGATAGTAAAGGTAATTAACATTTTGACTCGGCTGGGGTTTTGTAATTTATGGTCTCGAAAATTGTAGCACTCCTCATTTAGTTCGTGATTAATTGCATCTTAAAAGTAATTTGAGACAACAATTAGACGTGAACGGAGGAGGAGTTTAAATAAGAAGATAGTTGGTAATTTATAATGGGTAACAAGTTATAAACTCATTAAGTTTTTGTCTGTTAATCTTCTAGTGCTTGCATGCAATCACTTTGGCAGCAATAAGGTATGCGATGCACATACATGATGATAAACATAGTAGAAACAGTTTTATATTACACTGTAAAAAATGAAAGTTGTTTTTACAGAATAGTACAGCTAATTTTATGGTAATAAAACTGTAAAAATTGCTAATTTTGCAATAATAAACTGAAAAATTGCTCATTTTACAGTACTGAACTGTAAAATTGCTTATTTTACAGTAATAAACTGTAAAATTGCTAATTTTACAGTTCATTTTCGTGCATTTCCCCGTTTTAAACTGGAACCTCTGCTGCCAGTATTATACTGTTGTTTTTACAGCATAATACAGTTAAATTTTACGACAATAAACTGTAAAATTTCGTACTTTACAGTAAGAAACTTTAAAATTGCTAGTTTTACAGTTTATTACGTTGCATTTTACAGTTTTGAATTGGAGCCTCGGCTGTCAGAATTATACTGTAAAAACAACAATTCATTTTTTACAGTATATCTAAAAAATGAAATCTGTATAGACGATAAACTTTTCGAACAATATTTTTCAAAGGAACATAAGCTCTATTTTAACTTGCTTAAAATTCGTAAGACTAGATGGAACCTCAATCAAATACCCCCCTCAATACTAGAGGGGTGTTGGAAAATCAAAATTATTGGATAATAGGGAACATTTTAAATACATTTTAGTGTATAAAAATTGAACAATGATAAAATTAGTAACTATAATGAAGTTAGAAAACATACTTACTATCATTTAAAAATTTCTTTTGCAAATCGGGATGATTTGTTTCAATTTTGATGTCGCCAGTAGAGATATTGAATCATCCAAAGGTCGGGTAATCGGGGCTCTACTGTATATAAGGTAGATTGGGGGAAAACGCCGTTGATTTTCATTTAATTTTTTTTTTTTTGCATAGCGTATAAGCTTCATTTTTAAAAATCCAATTTATCCACAAGTATGGACTTGTGATTGGTAAAAAAATAGGTTCCTCTTTGAAAACAAATTTTTGTTGCCAAAAATTAATCATTACAAAGCCCTCTGATTTCCCCATACCGTTCGGGAAGACGCCGTCAGCCAAACTGCTGTGATGGGAAGATGCCGTACACGATGTTTTTGCGCGAACTGCTGCATATAATGTATTTCATTGAATCACATTTTTTTCCGACGTTTCGGTGTAGCTGTCTACAGGCGTATGTTTCGAGTAGGATAATTATTTTCTCTAGGGCGTGTTGGCAAAACTACGGCATCTTCCCCCAACGGAAATACGGCGTCTTAGCCAAAGGCATTTGACACTATTTCGGGCATTCATTAGAGCGGTTAAATGGACAAAATATCACAAAAACATTCCTTAAATTTGGGGTAATTCAAAACTAAAATTTTTGTATACTCTTAATGTGCATGCTTTTTCATTCTAACTGACTGGCTATAGCCGTTTTTATTGATGCTTGTGGGTGAAAAATATGATACGGCACCTTCCTCACTACGGCGTCTTCCCCTCCTTATCTACCTCGGATTGTAAATGAAATGTTTGCTTAGAAGACGGATGTTTTCAAAGTGAATTTCGTTTAGGATTTGTAATAAAAATGTTTTGTTAAAGTGTGCATTTAACAGAAAGGACAGCATAATTGAATAACTCGCAATTTTGCTAATTCTTTTGAAATAATGTTTAAGAATCTCTGTTATCCTTTCAGAGTTAAAGGATTTTTTAAAAAATGCTTTGTTGTTTTCATATTAAGTCTGTCTCTTTCTAAAAGATTATTATTATTTTTGCAGCTGGCTCGCAGTAAATCTACTTCACAATGGAAAATCACTGGTTAACGCTTTTCATCCTGGTGTCATTCCGATTGGCATTAGCTCAGACGGGTAAGTAAACAGCAATATTAATATGCATAATGCTACGAAAAGAAAAAAAAATCTTACACTGAAAAAAATGAACTGCTGTTTTAACGGTAAAATCCTGACAGCCGATTTTCCAATTTATAACTGTAAAATGCACAGTGATAAACTGTAAAACTAGCAATTTTACAGTTTATTTCTGTAAAATTTAGCTGTATTATACTTTAAAAACAACATTGTAACACTGGCAGCAGAGGTTCCAGTTTAAAACTGCAAAATGCACCGTAAAAAACTGTAAAATTAGTAATTTTAGTTTATTGCTGTAAAATTAGCTGCATTATACTGTAAAAACAGCATTATTTTTTTACAGTGAGGCAAAATATTTTTTCAGAAATATTGGCTGTATTTTTAGTCAAAAGAATCAGAAGTTTATTTTTCCAAACTAATCAGTAATGTAGTGAAGGGGAATGTGGGGCAAAGTGAAATAGTTAAGACAACTTACCTGTTTAAAAATGAACAAATAGGAAATTTGTTCTGAAGCTTATAGTACACAAAGAAGGAATAATATACAGGGTGTCCACTCCTATCGTGGACCAATAGCTAATTTCTTAACGGTTAGAGATAAGCATATAATTCATTTAGGAAAAAATCTCTAAATTACGAAAGGAATTTTGGGTCTATTCAATGTTTTTCAAAAAATCAAATTTTGAAAGAGTTACGAAATTTAGATTTTTATACAGCCCCCCAGTGCTATCAATCCTATTTAGTAAAACATTCTTGACACTAACGTTTAAAACTAAAAAAAAAATCACTGTTCTACGACAAAAATTGACCGAGTTATGACGTTTTGAAAAATCAAGATTTTGCATTATTTTATGACGTCATCGAGAGATCACTTACGGGATCGTATGCAAAATCCTTCAAAATCTTGATTTTTCAAAACGTCATAACTCGGTCAATTTTTGTCGTAGAACAGTGATTTTTTTTTAGTTTTAAACGATACAGTGTCAAGAATGTTTAACTAAATATGATTGATAGGACTGGGGGGCTGTATAAAAATCTAAATTTCGTAACTCTTTCAAAATTTGATTTTTTGAAAAACATTGAATAGACCCAAAATTCCTTTCGTAATTTAGAGATTTTTTTCCTAAATGAACTATATGCTTATCTCTAACGGTTAAGAAATTAGCTATTGGTCCACGATAGGAGTGGACACCCTGTATTTTGTAATACAATTTATGTTGAAGCATTATTTTTTAGTCTTGAGGCAGTTATTTGTACCTTTAATATAAAAGTGGAAAAATTTCACCTCAAAAACCATGGGGCAAAGCAAAAAATATTTTTTTTTGTAATGACACATTTTCTATTAAGTAAACAGAGGATTACTACGAGTTGGAATCATGATTGACTCACTCATAAGGTACATTAAGAAAATTTAACTATTACTGGGAACTTAAGCTCAATTATTTTTGCAATGAGCTTCAGGAATTGTATGGCTTTATTTAGGGATAGAACAGGGGTGGCCAACCTTTTTAGGGAGAGTGCCACTCTCTGGAGAGAAAAAGCTCAGCATGCCACATTGTATTTTCCAACAAACTGAACATTTTTAAAAAGTTAACAAGAAGTTCTGTCAAGAACTAAACGAGCCTACTTTCCCGTACATCGACATCGGCATTCTAGCATCTGATCATTATTCTCTTGATTACCTAAGACTAAAAATTATGTCAAACATACCTTTTTAGCACTTGAAGCTGATTTCTAAAAGCAAAATATACCTCTCTCATCAGATGAAATAGACACATAAAAAGTAAATAAATGAATAAATAAAGTTTTGTCGCACCTTTTAAAGAATGTAACTGTTACAGTTCTTCGGTAGAAAAATTCCTCAATTGTTTTCAAAAAAAAATTAAAAGTACAAAGTACATCAAAACACATTTTATCAAAGAAAGAAAAAAAAAAAAGAAAAAAAAAAAAAAAAACTCGTCCGTTGATAAAATGTCTCGAATTTCACTTTTAATCCGTTGCCAGTTGTTAAATATAAATAAAGAATAAAATGCCCTAGTGAATGAAACATTTTTGTTACAAAAAAAATCGTCTGCCAAAAATAATAATAATAATAATAATAAATTCAATAAAACAAATGAATAAATAAACAAAAAATCGTCTGCACAGTCAGTCATTTTTTTTCGGACTGTTTACTCAAAGGTTATTAGGGGTGACAGCTTGCTTGAGCGGTTCAATGTTGAATGAAAAATTGTTCAAATCGGAAATGTAAATACGGGAATGAAGTATCCTTGAAAAGTTCTTTCCAACAAAAAAAAGTTTGTTCAAATCGGACTGTTCATTAAAAAGTTAGTATCGCGGGACCGGTTATTTGAACGGCTCAAAGTTGAACCAAAAATTGTTCAAATCAAAAAATCAAATATGGGAATGAGCTGTACTCGCCGAGATCTTTCCAACAAAAAAAAGTTTGTCCAAATCGGAATGTTCATTCAAAAGTTATTAGGGGGGGGGACAGACAGACCGACCGACCGACCGACAGACCGACCGACAGACCGACCGACACACAAATTCCCCATCTCAATACCCTACTTTCAAATTTTTAATTTTTCGATATTCATTTTACCTCTTTATTTTTTTAACTTGGCGATATTTTTTGGACTTGGCGATATTTTTTTTAACTTGGCGATATTTTTTGGACTTGGCGATATTTTTTCGATGCATTAAGCTACTTTTAATACTTTTTTCGTCTTTCTTTTATTTTTAACGGGAAAGTAGGCTAAAAATAGGTTTTTTGTTGAATACATAATTCTTCAAATAAATTTTTTTTCTCGTAAATCTGAGTAATTGAAATTAAAATGATAGTAAAGATAAAAGAAGTCCGAACTTAAGAGTTGTCGTTAAGCACTTTTATATGTTCTGTCAGTTGGGTTATGCTTAAAATATAAACAAATATAACATGAAACATTCTATTCTAAATATTAAGCAGTCTGTACTCAATGTGGTTTATGAGTCTGTATCTTTTTTACCAAGTCTTTAATTTCAGGATTCGTTCTTGAGAATCCTAAGAAGTTGAAGTATTTTAAGTGCTATCAATTAATGTTCAACGGTATTTAGATTTTTACGCATTCATCGCCGAAAATATCTGTTTAACAATGTATTTTGAACCAAATCTATGACAGTGCAGGCGGCTAAAGTTTGTAAATAACAAGTAGGAATGTTGGATGGAAGGTCCAAAACCAAAAGGTCCACAGTGTCTTGCAGAGAAATAGACAAAGAATTTGAAAGGTTCAACATTTTTTTTATCATCTTGAAAATCATGTAGCCTAACACTGAATGAATACTTAAAATAGGTGTAAAATTTTCCCCATATATCATTGGAAAATTATTAAATTTGGGTTGCTACTTTCAGTATTAATTTTAATTGTTTTATTCTTTTTTTTCCCAAAATAGAGAGAAAGAAACTGAAGTTTTATTATAAGAAATGTAAATGGTCTATACTGGTTTAGGAAACTTTTTTTCTGTACAATCTTAAATTTGAATTAC
This sequence comes from Uloborus plumipes, assembly GCA_038373865.1. Classification (NCBI taxonomy): domain Eukaryota; kingdom Metazoa; phylum Arthropoda; class Arachnida; order Araneae; family Uloboridae; genus Uloborus; species Uloborus plumipes. Next base: position 7,491 of record JAXGGA010015020.1, on the reverse strand, counting down.
TTAAACGTCGGATAATAAGAGATAAAATAGCTAAACTCAATTGCTATTCTTCATTCCTAAGTAGCAAGTCCTCATTGCTTTCCTTTCAGAAATCTGTACCTCAGAACCAGACTAACGTAAGTCCATTTTCGTCATTTTTCAGTAGAGGGGAAAAACGACAATCGTTTTTCCCCTCTACCGAAAAATGACGAAAATGGACTTACGTTAGTCTGGTTCTGAGGTACAGAAATTTAAAAAAACACACTCCCTAAAATTCTAAAATCTTAAGACTATTTTTCCTTTGGATAGTTATCGCATATTTCAATGAAGAAGTACCTTGTCATACTCTTCTCTTACTCCTAGGAAATGGTCACAAAACATTCAGAGCTCTAATTCGTAGTTTGTTAAATACAGTAAACTCTACGGGGTCACCAACAGAGGAAGAGTCGATCTCATTCCATGGCAAAGAGTTTGTGATAGATACTTTAATGACACTTTTGAAGCGTTTTCAACAAATAATTTCAAGTAATGTAAGAAAAACAATTTTAGGGTCTTCATTTGTGCAAACATACCGAATTCTGTAAAATCTGGTTTTTTTAATTTTAGTTGCAGAGTTAACTTTTTTTTTTTTTTTTTTAAATTTCATCACCCGTAGCTGAAACTATTGTAGATCAAGAATCCATTCTGCAGCATCGAAAGTTTCATTTGATGTTTTGAACAAATATGTTTTCTGAAGCATTGTCTGTAGTGTCACAGCTTTCGTTGGATGTCCGAAGCTAACACTAAGTACTTTGCAATATTGCAGTTCAGACAATTTGTAAGCCAGCCTCCTGACACTTAATCGTCAGAATATCATTATATTTATCAGTTTAAGGGTGTCAGTTTTTATCAATATTTTTGAGATCGACACTTTTTTCCTCCATTTTGGAATTTTTTCAAAAAGTCTTCGCGTGCCACTGTTCCTGCTCTGCCGTGCCACTGTGTGGCACGCGTGCCGCGGGTTGGCCATCGCTGGGATAGAATATACAGTTCCAAAACATTTACAGGGTGCCAAGAAATAACTTGGACGAAGTTTCAAATCAAATATCTGTAAATACCACTGAATTTTTAATGATATTGTGATAGGGAATCGATCCTAGAAAGCTACTAAATAGGTGTAATTATGTTAGTTGTTACAACCATTATGATTCGCAAACGATCTGCCGTACTTGAATTACATAAGCAAGAAATGAAAATATGTGAAATTGTTCAACGATTGAAAGTGGCTAGGTACACGGTTTCCTTTACAATTAAAAGGAAAAAAAATAAACATGATGGTGACAGGCCAGGAAGAAGAAGAAAACTCACACTTAACACATCTAGCGACCGAAAAGTGGTCAAAGAGCGAGTGTAACGAAATCCTAGAATTTCAATAAGAAAGGTTGCTAGCAGGGCCGCCGTTTGAGGGGCATACTGAACCTGTAGCACCGGGGCCGGACCTTTGGGGGGCCCGTAAGGTTATGAACATGTTTTTCCAGTAATAGTGTCAATAATTTCATTAAAAAAAAAAGAGAGCTGTTAAAAAAAAAAAAATCTTGCTTTCCATTGCCGATTCTCAATATGAAACAATTACTTGTACAAACACTAATGAATGAAACACGCTTGCGTAAAGGAAAATGCACCGCTTTCCAAAAGCTACAGAAACTCGTCTAACGTAAAACCAAGTCTAAACTGTCATTGACAAATGTCTCTTGCACTTTAAGAACAAGAATCATGTAGCCCGGGGACACTTATCTCAGACATGAAAAGTTACCCAACTTTTTCTGTATCCAGATACTGTATTTAGAAATATATTTTTACAAAACTTCGAGTTATGGGTTTTAAATTTACATTAAAATTTAAAAATTTAGGTATAAGCAACTAAACAATGCAATATTATATGTGAATGCGATTTCAAACTATTAATTTTGAAGTTTGTCGAACCAAACTTCAAAAATTGTGTTTTTCTGTTTTCAAACTTGTCGCTTCGTGTAAAAAAAATATTTAAATCATCTGGCGATACAAATAACATGAAAATAAAATCAGATGCACACTTTTGTAACTAAAAAAAAAGTTTTTCCGAAAAAAATTATTTTTCTCCATTTTTTTTACAATTGCAATTGTGCTGAAACGACGGCATAAAAATATGCAATTGGAGGGGGGTGCATGAGGGAGCCCGGCATTAAAATTGGTACCGGGCCCCATCTCTGGTAGCGGCGGCCCTGGTTGCTAGAGGGGTGAAAATCAATATAGAAACCACTTGTTTGATGGTAATAGTTGAGCTTGATCTTCTCCTTCACAAAATGAAAGCGGCTCAAAAGGTTGCAACAAAGAACAAACGCACAAGACTTTAAAAGAGGAAAGGACTGTTAAAGCGGGCCGCAGATGATCGACGGAAAATATTGGTCTTCACAGATGAAAAACTGTTCTCAATTGAACAAGCTCAAAATAGCTATAATGATAGAGTTTGGTCAGCAGAAGCACCTGGAACTTTTTGAATTGTTGACTGCGTCAGCGACCCCTATCTGCAATGGTTTGGGGTGGGATATGTGCTAGTGGAGAAGCACCACTTGTTTTTGTTGATCAAGGGATAAAAAATCATCAGCAAACATACCGCAAACCCATTTTGGAAGACGCTGTGTTACCTTGGTCCCAAAAGTTCTTTGAAAACCAAAGATGTTCCTTCCAACAGGATTTTTCATCTGCATACAGAACTAAAGAAAACGTTTAAATATATTAGACAAAATAATGTATTCTTACTTTTTTTGAAGTTTGGTCGCAATAGTTTCATTAGCAACAAAGGTTTAATGTACGATGTGTGTCCAAGTTATTTCTTGTCACCCTGTAAATTGAGTGTTTAAACATACAAGTTTTTGAATATTGCTTATCGAATGGAACGCTTATGCTCTGCAAAAATAAACTGTTATTTTTATTGTATAACACTGGCAGCAGGGGTTCCAGTTTAAAACTGTAGAATTCACAGTAATAAACTAAAATGAGCAGTTTTACAGTTTAATACTGTGCATTTTACAGTTTTAAGCTGGAATCTCGGCTGCCAGTGTTATACTGTGAAAACAATAGTTTACTTTTGCATTGTGGCAATGTGGCGTAATATGAGGTTTGGAACCATGAATTGTTTTCTCGATAGTTACAAGACAATGATTTTAATTCGAGATTAAATTACAACGTCATTATATACTAAAACATGAATGTTATAATCAAGACATAGCAAAACAATAGTTACTTAAAAAGCCACTTCAATACGTTCTTAACCGTTTGATGTATACAGGGACGGATGAAGAAATAAGTTTTGGGAGGGGCTCCGAAAAGTAAAAATCCCCTCCCCTCCCCCATATAATTTTTTTTTGGAGAAGAAAAAGTTCTCATAATTCTCAATTAAAACGTATTAAAGTCTTTAAAGCCAAATAAACTACTTTAAAGGAAAGAAATGCTACGTACTAATTTATCTCAAATGTGGAGGTATAATATCTTTTTTTACAACATTTTAAGCCAATTAACTACGAAACCAAACATAATTTCACCAAAATGCTATAATAATGCCCTTAGAAATATTGTCATAATGGTTAAAGGAAGAGGTTATTAAAGCAGAATGATAAGTTTTTTGCATTAACAGAAGAATTAATGAACGAATCTTAAGCATGCTTTTACACTAACTGCCTATTGCAATATTACTCCCCCGGCAAACCAAAGTAATTTTGTTCAAATAAACTTTGTGCGAGTGTTTTTTTTTTTTTTTTTGAGAATAAAAAATTTAAAAATTTTTACTTATGTAGTTGAAAAAAAAAAATAAATAAAACTTAAATTATTTTATATCTGTTAGGGAGCGGTTAGGGCCTCCTACAGCTCCCATCCGTAAAATCCGCTACTGAATATGTATACCTTTTCGTTTTTACGTTGGGAAGATTGATCGAATGAAAATGGCGAATTTTTATCTTATGATTAAGAAAAAAAGAAAAATAATAAAAAAAATCTCATATGTATTCAGTGACTATGTTAACACTGAAGAGCATGTTTATACGATGGACGTCAGAAAAAAAGAGTTCTTTCTTTTGAATAAAATACTAAATTCAAAAAGCGTTATTTTCTTAAACCATTAAGATTTATCTGTTGCGTTTGATTCAAAAATATTAAAAACCACACTTCTATAAGGCGCACATGGGTATTGGATGTCATTCTACCACACATCAGATTATAACTGCTATAATTTGCATTTGTAAAGTAAAATAAGTTTTTTAGTATGAATAATAATAATAATAACAACAGAGCAACAGCAGCAGCAGAAACAATAATAATAATAATAATGCTGATCATTTCAATGTTTATTGAGAAGCGCAAAACACCATTTCTGCTTTTTTGAGAACGAAAAAAAAATAATTTTTCTTCACTACAATTGAATCGGTGAGTGCATAAACAACGTAAGTCAAGAACTTTTTTGTCAAGAACTTCTAATTGTTCAGGAGAGAGAAAAAACATCTTAATTCAAGCATTGTTTCTACAGTCAACGTTCAAATAAAATATCCCGCATCTTTTGAATTAGCAACCTGACTGACGTGAATTTTGACCTCAACACATATCTTGCTTCCCACAGCTTGTTTCCTCAAAAAACGAATTTTCGAATTTTTGTAGCTGATGTTGTTTTTGTGCTCACCGATTCAATTTGCGAAAACTTTAGTCATATGTTGATTTTTTCTCTTTCAGTTATAGGTGATGTTACTACTTTAGAACCACCGAAAAGTACAGAGAAAGCAGTACAAGAATCTACCTCAGTGAGCGAAGATGCTTCAAAAGTGCCGCCACCATCTCCCGTAAATTTATTTAAATCACCATCATCCATCAAAACTGTGCAAAGGGGTAAAGTTCCAGAGAGTAGCAGCGAATATGCTTTGCCATGGAATTCTGTTGAAGTAACATCTGAGAGAATCCCAGTTACGGAGTTTCCTACCACTTCGGAAGAGCCTTCGACATTTGCTCAAGTAAATCAGCAGCAGCAGTATAGACCTTTCCAACAACAACAACATTACAGACCAGGGTTCCAACAACAGCAATATCAGCAGAATATTCAACAGCAATATCAACAAGGTGTTCAACAGCAGCAGCAGCAGCAACAGTATGAACCTAGTGTACAGCAGCCCCAGCGAGAAGCCTCTGTTCAGCAACAGCAACAATTTGAACAAATACAGCAGCAACAGCGGGAACCTTCTGTTCAGCAACAACAGCAGCAGCTTGAACCTATACAACAGCAACAACGCGAGCCTTCTCTTCAACAGCAACAACAGCAGCAGTATGAACCAAGTGTTCAACAAGTTCAACGTGAACCATCTGTTCAACAGCAACTTCAGTATCAACAAGGTGCGCAGCAACAGCAGCAGTATCAACAAAGCATACAGCAGCAGCAACAATATCAACAAAGTATACAGCAGCAACAACAGTACGAGCCGAGTGTTCAGCAAATTCAACGTGAACCTTCCGTGCAACAACAGCAGCAAGAAGTGGATCCAAGTGTTCAACAACAACAACAGCATCAACTTGAACCAAGTATTCAAGAGCAACAACAGCATCAAGTTGAACCGAGCCTTGCGGAACAGGAAAGAGTTGAGCCTAGTATTCAACAGCAGCAGCAACAGCAGTTTGAGCCGGAGCAGCAGAAACAAGTAGAGCCAAGTGTTCATCAGCAACAGCAGTTTGAGCCAAGTGTTCAGCAACATCAGTATCAACATGTTCAACAACAACAGCAACATGTTCAACAACAACAGCAACAATATGTTCAACAACAACAGCAACAACATGTTCAACAACAGCAGCAACAACATGTTCAACAACAGCAGCAGCAAATTCATCAAGGAGTGCAACAACACAGATTGCAACACGAAACCGCTCAACAATACCAACATCGTATTCAACAGCAGCAACACATATCTGGTATCAAACAGTTCAAATCTACATCTGTGAAAACGTCCGGAGTGACTCCAAGTCTTGAAAACCCTGAAAGCAACAATGAAGTTGATCCCAAAACAAAAACTCCAGCTGCTCTTCAAAGCTCAATGAGTGAAGAAGAACGTCTGCAGAAAGCAGATCAAGCACTCGATCAATTTTTCAGTGATGTTTTGGCGAACCTGAGTGTCAGGATGAAGACTGGCATGGACGAACCTCTTGGAGAAATTCTAGATCCAGTTCGATTGGATGATATGCAATTGCAACCCTTAGTAGCTGGAGAAGTTTTTGATGTCAAAATGAGGGAAATAACTGTAGGAGGCCTTTCAGATTACAAAGTTACTCAACTCGAAAGTCAGTTGTCTGAATCTAGAATCAAAATTGGAATTCACTACCCAAAATTGTATGCTAACTGCTTATTTGCTGCAAATGGAACAATGTATGAGATCTTCAAGGTGACTGGGAAAGGAAACGCAACTATCATCTTCAACGAAGTTCATGCAAGAACCGTCATGTACCTCACAAAAGACGACGGTGTACTGCAAGTGACATCTGCTGACCAACCTTATGTTGATTTCTCTTCTGCTGAAATTCTCTTCAGAGATGAAGACGCAGCTGCCAATTCCGAGCCAGTGAAGGCTGAAAGTGTCGCTACTCAACTTGGTCCCTTGTACTTCTGGGTCTTAACCGCAAATGCAGTGGACAAAATCGACTATCCATTGGCCATGTATTTCAACAAAGCCCTCAAAGAATTTCCCCTGAATGAATTCTTGCAAGGACATGTCTTTAGACAAAGACACCTCAGAATCCACGTCCCACACAACCCAATTCCTTACGCATATGTATCTCCTGACCTCACGAATTAGAAAGATCGCCATTGAGACAAGATCATCATTGGTTGAACAAGACAGATGAAAGCAATCACAACCGCCATATTTCACCATCAAGAATCTGAACTGATGCTACGCACAACCGTGACATCAAGTTAGCAAATGAAATCATGATTTCGCTATTTATAACACACAAGTAGTTATTTATTGTTAGAATATTTTAAATCGAGATATTTATTATATAAAGAGAGGGAAGCGATATGGAAGACATGAGTGTTTATGTGCGAAAATCATTTTCCTACCTTAATTTATTATTTTTTGTCGTAATATTTATTTTATGGAGCTGGTATCCGTTTCATTTTGTGTGAAGTATTTGTAAGTGTTATTTAAGCATTACTTTTGTGTTTTAAAAATTATCATACTTTTAAATGTTTTTGTAGTTGATAACTGAAATTTGAAGATTTTGACGACAGCATTGTTCCAAGTCGAGTTTGCTAATGTAGAGAAATTTATTGACATAATATGAAATTGATTATGTTCATGAAAATGTGTCTTAAGTTTTAAATAAAAAAATGACTTTTGAAATGGCTTATTATGCAAACAAAAATAAAAAAAAGAATTCAAGATAATTTGAAGCACATTAACATATGAAAAGATTGAATCTTTGATCTTAATCAATTTTCTACATGTGTTTACATACATCGTAAGAAAA
>JAXGGA010015019.1:0-30387 GCA_038373865.1 Uloborus plumipes | reverse complement strand
AGCTTTTTATGAAGAGGCGGAGGTCATATTCAATATTAGAAGCATTCGAAATAAACCTAAAGGTGTGTTCTATCATTGCAAAGAACAGAATTCGTGGCTTTTTCCTTTTTTTTTTTTGCTATTGCACAATATATACATTTCAGGACCAACATTTTTGAAAAAAGTTCTAGTCATTTCCTAACTTAATTTTCAATATTTTTTGTGTAAAAGAAGCATAGCTCATGCTTTTGTAGCATAAAAACGTATTATATTTATTTTTTAATGATTTATAATTGTATTGAATGTGCGAAGAAGAGATAGGATAGCACAATCTTTGAAGAAAAAATAACAATGAAAAATATGAGTTTCCGAATATTATCGGATTGTTTGTCTTTGAAGTGTTTGTGTGATCCTGTTTTTAGCGAATTTAAGGAATATACTGTTTGATATTTTAACGCTCGACCTTCCTTGCATTTCCGACGTCGGACAGTACTTGTTGAAGTCACGTTATCATGAAATATTTGGAATACTTATTTTATACATATTCAATCTCCTTTTGAAGAGAATAGTAACATCTTCCAGAATCTTATGTTACAGACCGTTTGACGTAGTTATTTCATCTAACATCTTACCATTTCTTGGTTATAGTAAAGATAATAGTCCTTTCTTAGGTAAAAGATAGTCTTGCTTCAAGTCCAGCATAGTCACACTTGAAAATTTTCAATTTTTTTCTTTTAAACTCCAATAGCAAGTGTCGAAAGCTGTATTTGCTCTTAACTGGATGCTGAAATTTCTAGTTTATTTTTATTGAATCATGACTGTCCGGGGCTCTAGCTTTTTAATTATCTCCTATTATTATTTATCAGCGCAAACCAACCTTCCTGATAAGCGAATCCAATGAAAAAAAAACAAACCAAAACAGAAAGCATTCTTTATCCCTCTTATCACTATGACCCATATTTTGCTAATATAATAAGAAGATACCCATATAATAAGAAGAGACCTGATACAAGCGCAAATGCAAGGAAGGTTGAGCGTCAAAATATCAAACAGTATATTCCTTAAATTTGCTGAAAACAGGATCACACAAACACTTCAAAGACGAACAATCCGATAATATTCAGAAACTCACATTTTTAATTATTGTTTTTACTTTAAAGATTGTGCTATCCTATCTCTTCTTCGCACATTCAATACAATTATAATTCATTAAAACTAAATATAATACGTTTTTATGCTACAAAAGCATGCACAATGCTTCTTTTAAGCAAAAAATATTGAAAATTAAGTTAGGAAAATGACTAGAACTTTTTTCAAAAATGTTGGTATTGAAATGTGTATATTGTGCAATAGCAACAAGAAAACGAAAAACAGCCACTAATTTTATTCTTTGCAATGATAGAACACACCTTTAGGTTTATTTCGAATGCTTCTATTATTGAATATGACCTCCGCCTCTTCATAAAAAGCTACTAAAGTAAATTCATGTTTTGTACATCTTTTTTATGCATCTGATATTTTGCTGAACTTAACAACTGAATTTGGGAGTCATAAATTATTTCTAACTTTTCTTTCTGCTTAATAAGGGATTAAGATGATTTTTAAGTAGCATAATAGGGCTGTAAATACACATAAAAATAAAGGTATGTTTGCTTTTCAGTGAAATTTAAGTTAGGAAAATGACTAGAACTTTTTTTCAAAAATTTTGATACTGAAATGTGTATATTGTGCAACAGCAACAAGAAAACGAAAAAAACCACTAATTTTATTCTTGGCAATGATAGAACACACCTTCAGGCTCATTTCGAATGCTTCCATTATTGAATAGGACCTCCGCCTTTTCGTGAAATGCCACTTAAGTAACCTCATGTTTTGTACAAGAAAAAAAATGCTTGTCGTAGTTTATTCAAATTTTATTCAAACAAAATTATATTATATAAATTTCAAGTATTTTTTTATTAATTCCTCATACTTTCAGCAACATATCTAAGAATTTTTGGAAATATTGAAAGATTTCTGCACCCGTCACAATTTACTGAAGAGATACGTATACATGCAGATTAGGCTTAGCGGTTGACAGAAAATGCGATTTTTTGAAAAGTTTGACGACCTGTAAAACAAAAACCAGATCACATATGGGCAAAAGAATTCATATGGTTACTTACCACCATAAAAATATTAAATACACCAAGTTTTATCAAAATCCGTGGGCATGGGTTACATGACCGGGTGAACTGACGTGGAATGACCCGAATACATAAAATGTATTAAAATGTGATAAAGATCTTATATTTGTAAATATTTACATTATACTGTATAAATAAAGTATTTTCTTTTCGTTTAAGTTTTTATTTTTTAGTTTATTTCAATGAAATTTGCTGTTTAACTAAAGTATACTAAATTGAAGCCGGTATTCAAGCAGAGAGCTTGTCGTCAGCATGTAACTCTTGAATCTGAAATCCTTTAAATATCAAATCTTGTTCATATTGAATCTTCAACTTTGAAATTAGTCAGTTCAAAAGAAATGGAAGGGTGTAATAGTGTGAATGAATTGGATCGGGAAATCTGTTGCTGAGATTTATTTGAAAGTATGTTCAATAAATAAAGCAAAAACGCATTAAAAATGGACATTTGTCATGAGTACACATAAAAATGGGAACCAAACAAGGTTAAAATTGAAAATATATCTCGAAAGATCACAATGTCTCTGCACAAGTGTACAGATGCCAATTCGTAACATAATGCAGAGCTTTCACCAAATGAAAAAAATGCTGAATTTTTGATGAGGATGCAGGATACTGTGCGGTATTTGCTTCTTCAGTGGTGCCTTAACTGCACTCGCTGTAGTTTATTCCGACGTACTGCTCCGCTTGACATGCAGGTATACTTCCGCCTAGTCTGGTACAACGTCCAGGAACTCGTTGAGTCTGTAAGGCAAAAGTGAAACAACCTATAATTCTGAATGGCTGTGATATTATATAGATTGAAGGGCTTGGAGGACTATGTTACATTTTAAAAAATAAACACTCTGCACAATGGTAAGCAATGGATGCAGGTAAGCAAATAAAACTTGGTACATCAAAAGGTAGGTGTCGTTAGACCAGTTTCAAGCGCACAGTAACGACAAAACCAGAAAACAAAAACGGTGCAATAAGACTTTGAACTTTAATTACTTGCTATTTCTGTTTTGTCACTTAACCCCTTCAATTCTGAATGTCTGTGCTATTATAAAAATTGTGAAATAGAAGCCAAAGCCCTCTATTTCTGAATTGGTTACGATAAAATGCTTTTTACAGCGAAATAAATACTGCACTAGCTATTGTATAGAGACCATATTTGTGCTGTTTCGACTACTTTGTTCTGGAAGTTCAGCTTTAACCTGATAGTGAAACAAGTAAACAAATAGTTTATACGTAAGTTTTTATTTCAGTAACATTTATTTGGTAAATTTAGGTTGGATCTGCAAAGAAAACCCGTTTGTTATTTTATAAATTCTGAAATAGTCCGACAATTGCGTTGGACATAATAATTATAACTAAATTCCTACAGCTTGTATAATGAGTGAACGCATATCCTTGTCAGCTAGATATAATGTAAGGGCGGAAATTATACTGGAGCATGAGTTATTGGCATGTACTGTCTGATTTTCTTAGGTAAAACCTTCCGCGTATTTACGCATGCGTCGGGTCTTCTCTGATCTTACCAAAATAGGGGTGATAGGTAAAATAAAAATAAGGGGAAAGATAAGAAGCATTTTGAGCCGTATCAAACAACATAGAACGATGTTAATTGCAAATACATAGTTTAGTTGAATATGTCAAAAGGATGGCAAAAATGCAAGTTTTAAATTGAAAAGTGTGGAAAGTTCCCATTCCCAACCCATCACCCTTCTTTAAGTGGAATGGTTCGCGATTGCTAGGAGCGGTCTTCAAGGACAGACAGTAGGAGATTATATTCAATTTAAATAAAATTAGTCTTTGCTTAAAGTAGCCATAGCAGTTTGCATTAATAAATTGGTGTGTTGAGGGTGGAATGAGATTCCGAACAAAAATTTCTAAACTGGTTTTAGTTCAGCAAAGTTTGAATGCCTGTATTGTAGAGAAAAAAAGTTGAAATAGAAGATTACAATCTTACCACTTGAAATTCGATGTGACACTCCACTTTCTGTACAGGAGGAGGAGTGTAGATCGAAACGTCTCCGCTGTCCAATCGTTTCCTCGCATCTTCGATAGAGGCTTTCCTGGCGTCATCGACAGCGGTCCTGAAGTCGTCGTCTTTTCGGGATCGTCCCCTATAGCCACCAGGTGTAGTGGTCAACTGTTCGGTAAAGTCTTCCTGTAAGAAATCAGGGTAATTTTAGAATAGTTTTCAAAGATAAATTGTAATAATGAAAATAAAACTAATGTACTTAAACGAGATACGACTGCTATTTTTATACTTGAGAAAAAGGGGTCTAGACCAGTGGTCGGAAGTAGCGCGCTACAAGTAGTGAAACGACAGTAGTAACTACATTTTTAGTAGCTTGTAGTGTAGCGCACTACTTTTTTTAAAAAAAGTAGAGTAGTGAGTGGCGCGATACAAAATTATAGTAGTTTGTAGCGATTTCTTGAAATTACTTTTAAACTGAGTGAAAAAAAAAATATATATATACATATATATAAAATTATTTAAAAAATGACATCTCGAATTCAAATTATGTTTTTCGTAATGACAAAATCAGATAAGTGTGTGGCGTACGTTCGAGAGCACGTAAGCTAGTTTTGCCCCAGAACCGTTAAGTCATTTTGGCTCAATAGACAAAGTACTCGGTTACCATCTGGAAGAACCTGGGATCGGGCATCACTAAGAACACACATCCGTGCACTTCAATGATTACAAAGAATAGTGGAGAAGCAAAAGCTGGAAAACGCCAGATGTTGGCAGACTGCCAGTTTGAAAGAGGGATATCGCTATGTTTGAAGTCCAAGAAGAAAACTGGTTTCAATTTGTCAAAGCTTATACGTTGGACAATTCTTAGCAATATTTCGTGTCCGAATGAGGTGTTAATGAGGTAAATAAATTATTTTTCGATTTTTTTCGTTGAATCTTCAAACATTGCTTATTTTTTAACTTTTTATTTATTTTATTTTTTTTTTAAAGTAGCGAAGTAGTGACGACATTTCAAAAGTAGTTTGCAGTAGCTACATTTTAAGAAAAGTAGTTGTAGTTAACTACATTTATAACAAAGTAGTTGTAGTTCGCTACAAAATGAAAGTTTTTCCAACCACTGGTCTAGACACATAACAAATTTACTATGGTTCACTTGCACAGAACTAGAGTCTGGAGGCCTGGAACCTAGCCTGGTCAGAGAAGTTGTCAATGACAGGATTGATATCTCTCATACATGTAAGCACTTATGCTCCTCCCCCCCCTCCCAGGAGGAAGTGTCGACTGCACTACTGCAAGGTTCAATATATTTTTTCTTGGTAAGTGAATGATCCAGACAAATCTGGTAGATTGAACACTGAGCAGTTGCTACCTCAGAGACAGGCCCGTCATTTCGCATTTTTCCAGGAGGGGGGAGGGGGAAAGGGTGTATACACAATGTAAAATTTACCAAAATATGGCAAAAACCTACACTCACTTATATGCAAATACATTGATTTCCCAAAGTAGGAGGGGGCAATTGACCCCCCCTGACCCCCTAAATGACGGGCCTGCTCAAGGAAGAATAAAAATGCCACGCCCCTTGTTATGTCCCCTTTACCATTTTTATTTAAAACTAGATATTAAGTACGGCAGGTTCGTGGTTCCAAATAGAAAATTAATTCCCCCTTTTTTGTAATGTAAGCGGTAAGGTGGAATGTGTGTAACCAACCCACCTTACACTTCGTATGCACTTCACAAAACTTAAACTGCTGGACATTGCTAATTTTTTTTTTTTTTTTTTCATTCTGTACGGAACTATACCGTAAAGGACATTCATAAAGCCATATAAGTAACCATTGCAAAGCGTTTGAATACAATAATCTAATTCTCCTGGAGTATAAGAAAGAATAGTGCATCTACTGAAAGTTAAGTATTGTACGCGAAAAAGTATGTGTGCATTTTAAAGGAATGAAGTGTTATAAATGCTGAAACATTCCATAAGGTTTGTGAAACTTACTGAAACTAAGGTGGTGACTGGAAGTGATGAACGGGAGATCTTCTCATTCTCTTTCTGCTGGTTGGCGGCCAGCCCCAGCATTCTGCTAAGCTCGTAAGGCATGCTGGCATTGGAGAGAGTCAAGGAGGCGAGAACGAATGTGACGAAAATCAATCCCTTCATCTTAACTGAAACAAATTAAATTATGTCAATACAAACAAACTTAGTGACTAAACTTTGCCATAAAACAACTTTAGAGAGAGAATAATCCTTTTTTAACCTATTCAGGGATCAAAGGAGAATGCATGCACTTATTTTTAATTTTGAAACACTGAATAGTTACTGAAGTCGAAATCAAGTTGAAGAGTGTCCCCCAAACCACTCCAATGTTTCCCTCGAAACATAAAATGCCTTAAAAAGCCAATAAAATACGGAAAGTCTTGAATTTCCATCTGTAACAAGGTCATTAAAAATACCCATAAATCAAAATTCTCCACTTGAATTTCCTGTGTAAATTTTACTGAACGCAAAAACGGACCGCATGCATTTATTGAGTACAATTAGGAAAAAAGAATTTAACCTTTATCCATTCCATTTGTTTTTCGGTTAAAGTTTAGAAGGCAGAACTTCTGACTATTTTAAAATGATACAATACAAGTCTAGAACCTTACACTTTCACTTCTAAACTAAGCCCTAGTTTAAATCATTCATACACTATTTATTCTCTAAAACATTCTTTCATACCATCCAAAATTAAATGTTTACCTCTAACAGTTGAGCAAGTATGAGTTGACATTTTAATACTGCATTGACTAAGTAGGAATTTTAGAAGGATTTGCTAAAATATGATGACATTTGTCGAATATTAAGGCATGGAATTTGGACCCCAGGCTCACGTTTTCATCACTGGAGTTTTTTTTTTTTTTTTTTTTTTTTTTTTTTTTTTTTTTTTGCGATTTGAGTGGGGCGTACCTAACACCAACATTTCTTGTGCACTCTAAAATATTTAGCTAACTATAATATAAAAATTCCCAATGAAGGTATTATTTATTACTATAAATTCATCTGAAACGTACCGTAAATGACACATTCACATATGAAGGCAGATATTTGTAAATATGACAAAACTTTGAGCGAAAAAGTTGCAATTCTTCTGTAAGTCACCCCACTTCACCAGCTAAACGTTTACAAATTACATCAACATTACTTTATAGTTTATTTTCAACATTGATTCTACATACAGCTTGTATTCACTTTTATACACTAATGGAGTTTAAAGAAAGAATCAACATAAAGGGTGCATTTATATACATACATTAAAAGTTTCATTGTAAAAAATAAGTATTCACAACCTAATGATTGACATGTGTTGTTTGAACCATTGAATTTGTTAAAAATATATTCAAATACACAAAAGCAAAATATATTCATGTATGCTCATTGCCCAAGGGCTGTGGCACACACCCTCAAACATTGCTGGAGAAATGCTCGCTTGAGCAATCCCCTGCCCCTCCCACCCAATTTAGACCCTGTAAAATCAACCCCTAAAAATTCAATGGCGCAGTTTGCGCCATGACCCTCTATTATGAGCACTACGCCGTTTTTAATAAATTATAAGTTGTCGACAGTTTTGCCGAGACTATATGAGAATGCTTAGAATTTAGACTCTTTTTAAAAATCCAAATGAGCTATTGTTGAAGTTCGGCAGCTATGGAAATTCAAAAATTTAATTTAAAAAATATTGCTGTAGGAAAGCACAGCTGTGGCGAACATTAGAGAAAGGAATCACATTTCACTTTACCTAACATTTGCCAACATTTATATTTTATTGGAAATATAAAAATATATTCAGCTAAATAATAATAGGTTTAGAAATCAGTTTCATTTTTAAACCGAAAATACCTATATATATGGGTGATTCTACGCTATTTGAATTTAGACGGCCAATGGAAAAACTTCATGTAAAACTGATTTTATTAATGTTTTTGTATGCTTAAGCATTACAGACCATTATCTTTTATATGGACCACCCAATTAATTCACTACAATTATTTTATTTTATCATTTATACCTGAAAATAGTCATAAATGTATACTACCTTGGCCTGTCCAAATACTAGTTTTTATACAAACATGTTCGACGTTCAATTTTTGCTAACTTGGCATAATGTTTTTTGCCATAGTCATACACTTACATTAACAGAGAAACATATTTCATCAGTAAACATTGAAAAAATATTTATTATTATTTTTAAAAAATACACTTTTCAACGGGCCATAACAACAGTGTCACCTCCACCTGGCGAACTTCAAAGACTGAAATTTCGCATAAAAAATGCATAAGGATGACGTTAATTGCGAATAACCTGTGTAATACTAAGTAAAGTTAAAAACAAGTTACGTGGTTTTAAAAAAAATCGAATATTATTGCATCGGTTCTTGTTGAAAGTGCCTCAAAGCCTACTGCGCCAGTCGCTGTAGTATTTCCCCTGGTAAGTATAACTTTTTATATTTCATCGTTACATAAGTGTGCGTATGTATAATGTAATGCTCATTGTGTGCAGACATCACGGTTTACGTGAAGTTCTGGTAAGAAGAACGCTTGGTGTTGTTTTTATTGGTAATGTGTGATTTTGTCACTTCTCTGGCGTCACTCCCCTGACAGTTTTGTTCCAAAAAAAGGGTAAATATGCATTAAAACTGTGTTATAAGCATAATTAATTTCATTTTTAATCTTAATTGCCCCTGTGAAAGTAATTTGAATGAATGTAAATAATGCGGGAAGTATTTTTATTTGGGATCTGCGGTGCAACTTGTATGCAACATGTCGTGTTTTCAAGATTGATTTTTTTTATTTTATTACAACGCGAAAATTTTTTTTGAATACAGGTCTTATAGAAATGAGTCCATACTCTGATTTTATACCGAAAAATAAGTGAAATAATAGTAAATCAAACCAGAATATAGCCAATAGTGTCACTCCCCTGGCAACGCATTTTCCCCTGGTATCGATAAACCCCCCAAAAATTTAAATTTCGTCTGACCCTTACCACTACAATCATAAAAATAGCGGCTACTAGTGATATAATGAGTGTGAAATTAAACAGATTATTTTTTCTTTGGGGACACAAAAAACGCATTGATCGTAGAATCACCCATATAATTCCAAATCCGGATAACATTTCACGTAATTTTATTGACTATGTCTCCGACAGCAAAAATTTTAATAGCTTTTTTTCTGCACAAAATATCCTGATATAAGCAATGATTTTTGTCCTTAGTTACGCGAAATAAACATTTTAATTGAAATCAACACAAAAGTTTAAAGCGTGAAGTTTATCGCATCTATTCACGTTTTTGTCAACGACGAAAAATAACGCGTGTGGAAGCTGTTTGGATTCCCGAACTGTTTATCAGCTGTTTGAAAGATAAATTTCAAGTTTCGCGGAATATACGGAGAAAGCACGTTGCTCCCAGCGTGGAATTACAACTTGCATACTCATTCAAAGCTGCAGATAAAACACGTGAAAAAGCTTCAATTGTGGTGAAATATTTCTATTTTTATCTATTTCTTTCAATCTCATTCCGATGATGTTTAACATTACAGACATTGAGCAATTAAATGAATATTAAGCTTCAGACAGACATGCAACTAATGGAAGTTTATCGAAAGCTTAATATCTATAGTATATGAATCTATAGAAAGTTTAATATACAATCTTACAATCAAATCTTTGACAGTAGAAAGTAATCATACAATTTTAATTTGATGTCTTATTACAATAATCATAATCGCACCATCTATTTTCATGCTTTTATGATATAGATTTTAGTTGTTCGTTAGTTAGTTGCTTTTTCTAAACGTGATGGTTAATTTTAAAGGTTTTTCAAAGCGATCTTCTGCTACGAGATACATTGTTGATTAATCACACTGAGAAATACGAAAAGGCTTGCACTCCCAAATAAAAAATTCAGTTTCTCTAAATTAATAAGATTAAAAACTAAAATAATAAAAATTATAAGTCTTATGAAACTTGTAAGATAAGCTGAAACTAGGAACAGACTATGAATTGGATGCAAATTGTATGTAGGGGTCACTCTGGTATATTCTAGTGTTATTTAGTTTAATTGCTTAAAATTACAGGAAATTCTTGATAAGAACACATAAGTATTTCAAATAGAAAATTAATTAAACTCTTTCATGCATCTTAGTTCTCGGCATTGATAGATAAAACAATAATGAAATGAATTAAGTTTTAAAACAAGCTTTTACTTAAAAATTATAGTGAATAATAATTTTTGACTTGGGATAAATAGCATACTTTACAAATAAAGGAAAACTTTATAATAAAAAAAAAACCAGTTGGTCTTAAATTTAATCTTGTAATTTGTTTATTAATTAACGTTGATTTTTTTTGATAAATTTTAGAAAAGAAACAAAGGCGAAACACCAGATTTGAAAAGTTAAATCTTTTGAAGGAATATGTTGCTAGGATATCTGAAAATAAAACTCTTGAAAGTGCTCAGAATTTCAGAGTTGAGCTATAAATTTCTCCAGTATTCAACAAAGCATTTAAAGCGAATTAATGTGTCACAATTTTCAAGTCTTCGAGATTATAAAAAACATATTTTTCATTAGATTAAAAATAAACCTTATTCCTTCGTAAATTCATTTTATGTGCCTTCATATCTTATCGATCAATTAATCAATAAAAATTAATCCTATCTTTCCGAAAAGAGGCAATCAAAGTGTATCAGGATTGATTTACCTTGATTGCGGAAAATTTATCGTGGATACAAAATTTACATCGACATTTCGTTTAATTTCATGAAGCGTCAAGTGAAATTAAGACTAACTTTGAACATTCGAATAAATAAATAAAGGTAAAAATCAGTTAGTATTAATTTTGGGATCAGATTTAATAAATAGTAAGGATAATTTTAGATGCTTCTCGAATAAAATGATTTTTTGAATGTCTTTATTTTCGAGAAAATTAATACCATTATAGAATTGAAAGAATCTAGAACTTGAAATAATTGATTCTCATTTATAAAGCTGAGATTACACCAAGAATTTTTATTTTTACACATAACATGTAAGCACCGACACTAATTGTTTTCATATCTAAAGGAATTAAACCGCTACAACAGCATTTTTAACTTTGTTAAAACTATTACAGATAAATATTTGTTTTAAATATATTCTAAATATACTTCATAAAAATTTGCTTTCAGTAAGAAATGACATCCTACCTTCAAAGTATTCAGCTATTCAATTTAGGACGAAGAACAAAATAATGCGAACTAAAGTGCTCTGATTGTCAATCCTTGATATTACTTACGAAAGCACAAATGGCAATCTCAGATTATCAGACTGCTGATTTATATAAAACTGTTGCCGCCTAAACATTTCAAGCCGTAGATTTGATATTCACACTTATGTGGTTATTAAACTCCTCGCTTAATGTTATTTACTAACTGTCTCTGCCACAGAAAACTACAACAATTTCAATGGAATAAAGTTCTATTGTGCGTATTCTTGGTATATGATTTTGAAATGTAGACAAAAGTTTGCACAACAGCGAACAAAACAAACAATTTAAAAGTTGTTTAGTTTGAGAACGTAACTCAAAAAGTACTTTATTCTACGGTTTAAACTTGTATGCTTTTGCATCGCACTTAATAGGAAGAATTTCATTGATAAAAATCTGAAACAATCATTCCATATCAGATTCTATGTCAGAATGTTTTATACACCATGATAAAAATTATCTGAATAAACAATGCAAACAACATCCTTAAAGTAAACCCTCCAAATGATGAAAGCAAATAAATACCTACACACAAAATCAAAGCATTTTTCACTGGCCTTTCACTTAAATTTTCTAACGAAGAGATATCAACATATGTTAGCTAAAAGTAACAAATAATATCGCCTGCCAAATATATGAAGAAAGATTTCTTTTAAAACTTTTCAAAAATTAAAAACTTTAACTGCACCCGGAAATTATTTCGAAATTTTGCGCGTGAGATTTGTTTAGCTGAAAAAGGTTTTGACTTTATACCTTCTTTTTACATAGAAAGTTTTTAGCAAATATAGTCTTTTTAGCCATTAATGTTTTTTTTCATACTGTGATTGAAAGACATATTAGTTTAAGACTATATTTACAAAATAGCAATTATTGCTGCCAACTTGCACATATTGCGAGAAAAGGTAAAATTCTTTAGCTTACCCTGCGCTCTGAAATGGCAAATGAATGTTTGATGTAGAAGAAGTTGGAATGTGTTGAAAGCGAACGAATTAAGATTTTGGAGTCCTTTTATACTAAGTTTCAAGCTGAGTATTTTGTTACAGTTGTAAAGCAATTTCCTCTTGGAAGCCATTAAAAGTTTCTAAAATTAAGTTATTTTAAAGGTCAGGGTTACACACACTTCAAATGCAAGAAATTTGTGCAATGTTTTCTACGTTCAAAATCTTTCAATCGAGATTTTTTCGAAAAAATAATACGACTTATAAGGTTTTAAGAAATAAAACAAAATTTTTATTATATTTAATAACTCTGGGACTATTTAATTATAAAACTTCAAAATGCATCATAAGTGCCTACCACAAGTAAAATATGTTTAATGTATTTTCGTGTGTTAATTAAAATAAAGGGGCCACGTGGGCCTAGAGGTAGAATATTCTCCTCGTAAGCAAGTGGTCACGGGTTCGAGTCCTGCCTTGCCCATGGATGTTATTTCATACTCTCTGTATCGTAAATCTGTTCTGTGTTTGTCAGGAGGCAAAGCGCATAGTACGCAGTCCTCGGGCTCTATGTTGAAGCTGATGGCTTCTGAATAATAATAAAAAAAATAAATAAAATCGATTTTTGGCAACAGCTAATCTTCAGTCGCAGTTTGTTTATGTTGCAGTGTGAATTAAGCATTGCTCTATTCTTTCATGTATAGTCCGGGAGCTAACTGTCAAAAATCAATGGAATACTGCAAATCGTGATAAGAAGATGCCACTTGGTAGGAATGTTACTAATGGCTATACAATGAAATTAAGACCCAGAGGCACTTTCAAAAACAGTTTTAATCCAAGATGGCGGCGTTTTTCAAAATGGCGGCCTATGCTACTGCCTTTGCAATTTAACTCACACAAGAGAGGTTTTTATATCAAATTATATGTTTTCAGGCCAAGGATTTCATTTAGTATGTTGAAAAAAAACTAAATGTTCATTTTGATGTTTATTTTTTGATTTATTTTTAAGAATTATATTGTTTACGAGAAGACTACATGTAGTATCCAAAATCTTTTAGAAAGTTAGCCAAATTGCGACCGAAGAAAATAAACTGGGAAACCTGGTGCGGTGGTAACCTAACCATGCTCAAATTAGTCTCCTAAGAACTTCACACACATCTCCCAGTGGTGCTGCTATTGTTAGAAGCATTCCGAGAAGGCCCGTTTAGTCTGTGGAGTTAGCGACAAAAACAGCCGAAATATTTCACTTCCGGATACCAGTGTGAAATTTGGTACAGAGCTTATGTACATATATAAGAACAAAAAACCGCCGGGAGACACTTGATCAAGGGTCATGAACTCCCGTGATGACGTCATCAAGATGGCCGCTTTTACAGGTAAATACGTTCGTTTAATTGCTTAAAACTCCATCATAGATTGAAATATTGCAAAGCTCAAATGTATCATCTGAAAGCTCTTTGAAAGAGCTATTTAGAAAGATTTAATTTTTCTTTCTGAGGTCAAGGTCCCACCTTTAATGACGTCATCAAAATGGCTGCTTTTACAGGTAAATACGTTTGTTTAACTCCCCCTAAAACTCCATCATAGATTTAAATATTTCAAAACTAAACTATATCATCTGAAAGCTCTTTTAAAGATCTATTTGGAAAGGTTTAATGTTTCTTTCTGAGGTCAAGGGCCCTCCTGTGATGACGTCATCAAATGGCCGATCTTACATGTAAATACGTTCGTTTAACTGCTTAAAACTCCATCATAGATTGAAATATTGCAAAATTCAAATTAATCATCTGAAAGCTCTTTAAAAGAGCTATTTAGAAAGATGTAATTTTTCTTTCTAAGGTCAAGGGCCCACCTGTGATGACGTCATCAAAATGGCCGCTTTTACAGGTAAATACGTTTGTTTAACTCCCCCTAAAACTCCATCATAGATTAAATATTTCAAAACTCAAACATATCGACTGAAAGCTCTTTAAAAGAGCTATTTAAAAAAATTTAATTTTTGTTTCTAAGGTCAAGGGCCCAACTGTGATGACGTCATCAAAATGGCCGTTTTTACAGGTAAATACGTTTGTTTAACTCCCCCTAAAACTCCATCATAGATTCAAATATTGCAAAACTCAAATATATCATCTGAAAGCTCCTTAAAAGAGCTATTTAGAAAAATTCAATTTTTCTTCCTAAGGTCAAGGTCCCACCTATGATGACGTCATCAAAATGGCCACTTTCACAGGTTAATACGTTTGTTTAACTGCTTAAAACTCTATCATAGATTGAAGTATTGCAAAACTCAAATATATCATCTGAAAGCTCTTTAAAAGAGCTGTTTAGAAAGATTTAATTTTTCTTTCTGAGGTCAAGGTCCCATCTGTAATGACGTCATCAAAATGGCCGCTTTTACAGGTAAATACATTTGTTAAACTCCCCCTAAAACTCCATCATGAATTTAAATATTTCAAAACTCAACTATATCATCTGAAAGCGCTTTAAAAGATCTATTTATAAAATATTTAATTTTTCTTACTGAGGTCAAGGGCCCACCTGTGATGACGTCATCAAAATGGCCGCTTTTACAGGTAAATACGTTTGTTATATATTTTCAATTTAAAATTGTTATAACTTTTCAACTATTTGTCTTAGAAAATAAAACAAAGCACTATAAAATAGCTCTTTTAAAGCGCTTTCGGATGATATATTTCAGTTTTGCAATATTTAAATCTATGATGGAGTTTTAAACAGTTACACGAGCGCATTTACCTGTAAAAGCGGACATTTTGATGACGTCATCACAGGTGGGCCCTTGACCTCAAAAAGAAAAATTAAATCTTTCTAAGTAGATCTTTTAAAGCGCTTTCAGGTGATATATTTGAATTTTGAAATATTTAAATCTATGATGGAGTTTTAGGGGGAGTTAAACAACGTATTTACCTGTAAAAGCGGCCATTTTGATGACGTCATTACAGGTGGGACCTTGACCTCAGAAAGAAAAATTAAATCTTTCCAAATAGCTCTTTTAAAGAGCTTTCAAATGATACATTTGAGTTTTGCAATATTTCAATCTATGATGGAGTTTTAAGCAATTAAACGAACGTATTTACCTGTAAAAGCGGCCATCTTGATGACGTCATCACGGGAGTTCATGACCCTGATCAAGTGTCTCCCGGCGGTTTTTTGTTCTTATATATGTACATAAGCTCTGTACCAAATTTCACACTGGTATCCGGAAGTGAAATATTTCGGCTGTTTTTGTCGCTAACTCCACAGACTAAACGGGCCTTCTCGGAATGCTTCTAACAATAGCAGCACCGCTGGGAGATGTGTGTGGAGTTCTTAGGAGACTAATTTGAGCATGGTTAGGTTACCACCGCACCAGGTTTCCCAGTTTATTTTCTTCGGTCGCAATTTGGCTAACTTTCTAAAAGATTTTGGATACTACATGTAGTCTTCTCGTAAACAATATAATTCTTAAAAATAAATAAAAAAAATAAACATCAAAATGAACATTTAGCTTTTTTTCAACATACTAAATGAAATCCTTGGCCTGAAAAACATATAATTTGATATAAAAACCTCTTTTGTGTGAGTTAAATTGCAAAAGCAGTAGCATAGGCCGCCATTTTGAAAAACGCCGCCATCTTGGATTAAAACGGTTTTTGAAAGTGCCTCTGGGTCTTAATTTCAATGTATAGCCCTAAACAACATTCCCACCAAGTGGCATCTTCTTATCACGATTTGCAGTTTTCCAACAGTTAGCTCCCGGGCTAGTATTGTTTGTATGCATTGAGTGGAAAAAGAGCGAAATCAAGTGTGTTAATTTTGGAAGAAAGTGGCGGTTTTTCCATCTTAAATCACTTGAAAGTATTTTTTTTTTCTGTGTTCAGACACAGCCCTTACCTATTTGTGTAAATAGCAACCCCGCAAGCCTTAATTTTTTGAATGAACCTTATCCTATACCCTCTTATCAAAACTCATACTTCTTCTCGAATTAACCAATATCCTATTTAATTATTTCCATGTTGAGTCTCACTTGATTATTTATGATCAACTTTTTTGTCTACTTAAGGAACATCCGCCTCTGAAATTGGTAAATTTTATGTAGGTGTTTTTGGTACATTGGTTAACTTTTTTCTGGCAGTTCTGTTTGAGTTAATTCAAAACAAATAAAGTATAATCGAAAACGTATATTTATATTTTGACATCAATTTCAACTAAATTTACACTCACAGTGCCACTTATAACTATTGACGCAAAACGATACCCACCTTTGGGGAATTAGTTTTGTCCAACCAAGGAAAAATAAATTAGACTTTGAATTCCTCACAATTTTATGGCAGCAATTATTTTAATTTACTGAGGTCTCCAGTCAAAGCAATAATTTCCAAAGAGTATAAGCGTAGCCTACGAAAAGGTGGTTTCAATTCTCGTAAAATTCAACCAGTTACACATCAAAGACCGTATTTAGATATCAATTAACAAGCAATATTCATGACTTACAAAAACAAAAATCGCTATCATGAACGATTCCTCCACCACTTAAGTCTGTTAAATGGGGGTGTGAGGCTGTAATGTTCTTCTACTAATAAGTTCCCCAAAATTATCATGTAATTGATTGATGTGCACTGCAGAGGTAAAATCGTCAGAGTTTTTACCTCTGGGACTTTAGAATCAGAAATTTTAGTTTTGTTCCTTTTTACAGAAAGTAGGTTGTTGATGTTCTCAGCGGAAACCAATTCCACTCACTCAAATAGAGTCCAACCTCGTAAAAGCAAAATTGTTTAACATGGAATATCGGTTAACATGAGACATTTTTTCCCGTGAGTTAACAATCAATTAATAATTTATATTTATAGGACAAGAGGAATTCCGGTAACATGAAATAATTATCATAGTACTATGCCTTTTGCTTTAACGAATTTCGATTGAATCTCCAAATAGAGTGGAAGTAAAAATCCGCGACTAGTACCGCCATTTAGTTAAACCTAGAGCCGCTATATAGACAGGCCGACGCATCAAGATTAAGTTTCACCACTTTGGATCCAATTCCTTAACTTTTACTTTCAAATTTTCATTGTTGCGGAGTAAGGTTACCAGAAAAAAGTTTTGGCACATTGCTAAGCTTTGCCAAATCCACGTGCCGCTAATAATTGCTCACAGTGAAAAATTACTAAAACGCAATTACTAGCCAGAAAAGACAACCACTCAAACACACAAACACGCGCTGGATCCAAAGTGGTGAAACTTAATCTTGATGCGCCGGCTCGTCTATGGGTGATTCTCCAAAAACCTGGCATTTTCGACTCACAAACTCTATAAAAATAAAAATGCTTAAAAAAATCTAAAAAAAATCATACTTTCTCTTTGTTAGGAGCTTATTAAGAGAAAAATAGAGGGAACTCACTTTAAGTATGCTACACCCCAAAAAAGGGGGGTCAATTTTTTCAAACCGAGAGAGTGACAAGAAGCACTAAGTGAGCAAACAAATGAATTTTATCAAGGATTATCAGAAATTTTACAACAATAACAAAGAAATAACTTCAACATGAATGACAAGAAGTTCTGTCAAGAACTAAACGAGCCTACTTTCCCGTACATCGACATCGGCATTCTCGCATCTGATCATTATTTTCTTGATTATCTGAGACTGAAAATTATGTCAAACATACCGTTTTAGCACTTAGAGCTGATTTCGAAAAGCAAAATATACCCCTCTCATCAGATGAAATAGACACGTAAAAAGTAATTAACAGTTTTGTCGCACCTTTTAAAGAGTGTAACTGTTACAGTTCCTCCGTAGAAAAAATCCTCCATCGTTTTCAAAAAACAAAAAAAATTATAATAATAATAATAAAATAAATCTCTTCTTCTCTATCTCTACTAATAATAAAGCTGAAGGTGGTTCTGTCTGTCCTTCTTTCTGTCTGTCTGTTACGCGCGTAGCGCCAAAACCGTTCGGCCGATTTTCATGCCACTTGGCACAAAATTAGTTTGTAGCATGTAGTTTTGCACCTCGAAGCGATTTTTCGAAAATTCCATTTCGTTCTTTTTCTATTCGAATTCTTAGCGGAAATTCGATAAAATAGGGAAGAAATATTTCACACACATTTTCAAGTCTTATGTCATTCGAAAGCTTGGAATTTTCTGCACAAAATGAAGTTTTTTCGAAGTTTCTACGATCATCAGGAGAGCTGTAACAATTGTTTTTAGAATCCCGAAATTCAAGGCTTACCTTCAGTAAAGCAAGCCAAACGATTCTAAAATGGTTCAGCTCGATAATAAAATTTGTTTGAAAAGAGAGATGAAAAGAATTATTTTATCAACGGAAATCAACTTTTCATGTTGTTACTATGGTTACGTGTTCATACTTATTTTTGTTTCGTTCTTTTTCCAGGATTGCCAGACGTAGTATGTTTGATTCTACGGTAGTATTTTTTCGGCCCAAATAAGGAGCGTAGTATTTTTCCGGCAACCCTGTTTCCAATATACTAATGACTTAATTAAAAGATTTGGCGGATTTTTTTTTTCCATTTTCATAGATTTCGCATTTCAGCAACATTGATTTTGGCAACGTTTGGAAACAGTAGTATTTTGTAATATTTTTTTAGAGGAGGTATAGTATTTTTTGTTCCAATTCTCTGGCAACCCTGTCTTTTTCCCGGTGAAGATGCTTTGGGACCCTGCTTGGCGCGTTTTCAAAAAGTCAACTACGCAAAATAGCTAGGGTTACCACGCTTGGCGCGCCTATCGTTCATTTAGCGAGAAAAGGGTACCTAAAGCACAGATTAACGAAATATTGTATCAATTTCGATATTGCATCGTTTTTTTAAAGTGTTTCGTTTCGGAAAATGTATTGTTTTGTTTTTTAAGCTGGGAAAGAAAACCTTTTTCTTCTTTTAAACTTTGGTAAGATTTCTGTTGGTTTCTGTTATCAACAAAACTGTTCTTATTTTCTCTTTTGGCTTATTTTTGTCCATCTCCCTTGGGGTTGCATTCGAATGTTCTAAGGGGGTGTTTTACCCCATTTATCGGGTAAATCAGTGTTTTCAATGCAAGGTGATATGAATTGGTTAACAAAAGTGATATGAATTGGCACGACCACTTGGCGATATATCGCCAAGCTTTTGATCGCCAAATATTTGACGCCAAATTGGCGAATTTTTTTTTTTTTTTTATTTAGGTTCAATTTGGCGCTGTTGGCGATATTTTGCGAAAAATCCACTGAATGATGTTAAAAACGACGATCTTTAGGAGATTAATCATTGTAAAATATTTTTTTGCATTGTTTCGTAGCAAACTAGGGCTACAAATGTTTGAATTGTTATCTTGCTCACTCCAAGCACTATTTTAGCACTTAAGGCATCTACTAAGAAATTTACACGTAAAATTAAGTAGTGTGGGGTCCATATCAGATCTTTATATCACTTTGAAGGAATTATAGTTGAATAAAACTAAAATAGAGCATTTTTTCTGATATATCAATTATTTTACAAATGAACTTTTAATTTTATACCACGGGCAAAGCCGTGCGGGTACCGCTAGTAAATAAATAAATAAATAAAAGTACAAAGAGCATCAAAACACATTTTATCAAAGAAAGAAAAAAAAAAAGAAAAAAAAACTCATCCGTTAATAAAATGTCTCGGATTTCACTTTTAATCTGTTGCCAGTTGTTAAATATAAATAAAGAATAAAATGTTCTCGTGAATGAAAAATTTTTGTTGCAAAAAAAATCGTCTGCAAAAAATAAATAAATAAATAAAATAAAACAAATGAATAAATAAACAAAAAATCGTCTGCATAGTCAGTCATTTTTTTTTCTGAGCCTGCATTTCCGCCATGTTTGCGGAGTCGGAATCAGAGTCCTCACAGAAGATTACTCAGAAAAGTACTTTACAAACATTATTTATGAAAACCATTTTCTTACAAAGTTAGTTTGAAGGAAATCCGACTTTAAGTTCAGGATCAACATTCAACTTAAATTCCCCGCAGACGCTGATGTTAATTTTTTGTTCTGAACAGTTCAATATTGAACGAAAAATGATTCAAATCAAAAAGCGAAATATGGGAATGTATGGGAAAGCGTCTCCGAGATCTTTCAAACAAAAAAAAAGTTTATTCCATTCGGACGGTTCACTCAAAAGTTATTAGGTGGGGAAAGGTTGCTTGAACGGTTCAATGTTGAACGAAAAAGTGTTCAAATTGAAAATTTAAATACGGCAATGAAGTATCCTTGCTGAGATCCTTCGAACAAAAAAAAAATTTATTTAAATCGGACTGTTCACTCAAAAGATATTAGGGGTGACAGCTTGATTGAGCGGTTCAATGTTGAACGAAAAATTGCTCAAATCGAAAATATAGATACGGGAATGAAGTATCTTTGAAAAGATCTTTCGAACAAAAAAAAGTTTGTTCAAATCGGACTGTTCATTCAAAAGTTAGCATCGCGGGACAGGTTGTTTGAACGGTTCAAAGTTGAACCAAAAATTGTTCAAATCGAAAAATCAAATATGGGAATGAGTTGTACTCGCCGAGATCTTTCCAACAAAAAAAGTTTGTCCAAATCGGAATGTTCATTCAAAAGTTATTAGGGGGGGACAGACAGACCGACCGACAGACCGACCGACCGACACACAAATTCCCCATCTCAATACCCTACTTTCAAATTTTTAATTTTTCGATGTTCATTTTACCTTTTTATTTTTTTAACTCGGCGATATTTTTTGGACTTGGCGATATTTTTTAGATGCATTAAGCTACTTTTAATACTTTTTTCGTCTTTCTTTTATTTTTAACGGGAAAGTAGACTAAAAAACTATGTTTATTGTTGACAAACAAAACTAATTTACAACCTCCTTAAACGAACACTGTGTTAAGAGATGCAGCATCCGACGAATTTAATATTTATATGAAGAAAGAGATTTACAATCACAAAATAAAGTTCAAATTTTTCTAAATGAATACTTTTTCAACAAATGAGACTCCTTTTTAATATTTTTAACTAATGTTTGGTAAATAAATCCATCTATTCTACCGGATGTTTTACCAGTGCTTTAAAAGTAATGCTAGAGTGACATTTTTTTTTTTTTTGCACCAGGAGAGGGATGTTTTTTTTTTTTTGCGCCAGGAGAGGGACATTTTAATCAAAAAAGGTTGATATTTCTACCCGGAATTATATAGAAGGTAAATAATGGTATTTTTCTCTTTTATCCTCTTAACTCAATTACAGAATTATTATTTTTATTTTATTTAGAACAGAAATGTTGGCCAGGAGAGGGACATCGAAAATGTTACATACCTCATTTTGAATTAAGGAATAATAATACGAACAGCAGACACATTCTATAGACAAAATACTCTATGAGTCCAAAGAAGTGATGAGAATAAATAGTGTTATAGTACTGCAGATTCAAAATTCCTTCTTTTTGCCTTTAATAATTGAACAAATTTGTAGGCCAGGAGAGGGACATGCAATCTGGGGACAAACTTCAAAATGATCTACCTGATTATATAATCATTTAAAAAAGCTAAAACAACACTATATTACACTCATAACTATACATAATTCAACACTACAAGTGGAATTTGTGCAATGTTCACGTAAAATTTTAAAATAATTTACTTACATTTTAGAAACAGGGTGGGACACGCAAAAAAGGTGATTTTTTGGCTATTCAAAAATTTTTGAAGAAAAAAATAAATGAAAAATTGCTTTAATATGAAGTGAATAACATCAGAATAAGTATTTCTAACAATTAAAAAAACAAAAAAACTTTCTAGGTCGAATAATTTTTGTGCTGTCCTACGGGGACATCATATTGTTCGGATTTTGGAGAATCGCCCCTATATAGGGGCCTTAGTTAAACCCATTGGCACTCGTGTAAGCTGACAAGTACATAACACCAGCTTAACTATTGAAACTGACTTAAATTGAGGAGTTTAATTACGTGATGGTGGGATAATTCAGGTGATTTGCTTCCAATCAAATAGGATGTGCAGACAGAAATCTGCTGTTTTGGGTGAGAGTTCAAGATAATGAGATGATTTTGCTTTACTCAATACGTGGTTACAATGTTTGGTATGAAGTGGCATAAAACTTCGTGTACAGGCAAGGCTTCACTAGATAGCGTTTTATACAGGCTGTATCATTACTCAAAACATCAATGGTGAAGATTTGCCCGCTAGAGAGCGCTGAACAAGAACCACCCAAATGTTTGTTTACATTTATTAGCATATATTGTTTCTGCTGTAAAAAGCGATGTTTATCCTATCTTTAAGGGTTAAAAAATATTGATATAGTTAACTGAAGTAGAGTACACAGTGAATTGATGCCGAAGGCCTTATTAGTTCTGCTTTTTAGGGGAAATAAATTCCCTTTTCAGGTAAAGATATACAACCAAACGTTTTATACGACCAACTGTATCATGGCGAACTGTAGACTGAATTTTAAAAAGTTCTATGGCAACCCGTTGGTAGTATTGGCTCGCTTAGCGAATAGATTCGCCATTTATTGCTCTGCGGTGCCATTGTCGTTTCATAGTTAATTAATTATTAGAATCAATTAAAATGAAAAATAATTCGCTAACTAATTAAAAGAAGCCGCTAAAATGCAGAATAAAACAACAAATAAAACAAACTTTTCAATGACGTTAAAATTTACTAAAATAGAATTGAATGCCAAATTGTAAAATTGTCACCAACAAATTAACTTTTAATTTTGTCTTTTATTTATCTGATTTGTATATAATGTTAGTTACCATAAAATTCGATAGATGTCGCTGGACAATGACCACCGTTTTTATCCCAAGGATTTTGCTCAAATGAAACAGCCTGTATAGAACGCTATCTTGTGAAGCCTTGGTACAGGTCAAACACAAAATGTAGGGGTGTGAATAGGCTACATAACTACATTTGCTTCTATTGTCAAACTTAAACCACAAAACCTTTGCCCTCGAGCCATTTTAGAGTCTACTTTCCAGAAAACCCTGCTTAACTTGCGTTTTCCTGCATTGTGACTGCATTCGCTGAGAAGAAACCTTTACATAATTTATTAATTTTATGGAATACTTGTAGTCTAAGATCCCACCGCAGTTTATCTACACTCATAGTGTACACTCATCACGTATATATCAAATTAAAGCACATTTTTTTCTGAACGTGATGCACTAAGTCTTCGTATGTAAAAGTGCCCGAAACCTATAGGCAGCCTGACCTAAACGGGACATATGAATGTAGTATTTCTACACTCATTGCATACACTCATCACGTATATATCAAATTAAAGCTGATTTTTTCCTGAACGTGATGCATTAAGGCTGCCTATGTAAAAGTGGCCGCAACCTCTAGGCAGCCTGGCCTGAACAGGTCACATGAATGTAGTATTTCTACACTCATCGCGTACACTCATCACGTATATATCAAATTAAAGCTGATTTTTTTCTGAAAGTGATGCACGAAGGCTGCCTATGTAAAAGTGGCCGCAACCTGTAGGCAGCCTGGCATAACAGGTCACATAAATGAAGTATTTCTACACTCATCGCGTACTCTCATCACTCATCTATATACATAAAAGACTACTTTTGTATGCGTATGTCCGGGGTAAACTTCAAAACTACTAGACCGATTTTAACCATTTTTTCACCGTAGATAGCTGCAGTAACAGGGAGCAGGATAAGCTATAATTTATTTCTAAAAAGCTTAGTTTAAAAAAGTTGTTATGAAAAATAGTAAATTTCATATAGTTTCTCCATTAAATGGTTAAATTTTCAGTCCATTGTTGCAAAAATATTCGTTGCCTGGTAACAACAATATTAATGGTGATCATAATGAAAATGTGAACCAAGGCTTCTCTGGAGTAATATGAAATTTATTGCTTTCTTAGGATTTTTAGATTCATCTGTGCCAATAATCGCTAACGAGACTAAATAAAAAGATAATTGATTTTGGCAACAGTTAGAGAACAGAAAATGTTTATAGTCAAATAATTTCCAAGGTAGGTACATAAGATGTTTTCACAAATGTAGTCACAAGGATATAAACTAATGATGGGACTTATTTTACGTGTAATGTTTGGAAATACTTGACTCCAGTGCGATTAATTTTACAGGGTGCGACAGAGAAACTTGCTGATTTTAATTGGATGCTAATTAGCAAGGAGTGGTCAGAAAGGAGCGGGAAGAGTCTCGTTTTAAAGAGAGGGTCCTGAAGTTTTGTTATCTCATAGTTTAGTTGTCGCCATGCGTTGGACAAAGGAGCAACGAGCGTTCGCCGCCGAATCTTACTTTTCAAATAATCTTTCGGTGGTCGCCACTCAACGTGCCTTCCGAACTCGGTTCAGAATTCTGCCCGTTGTTCCCATTCCTGGCTGGGAATCGACTGTCTTGTGGGTGAAAACATTCAGGGGAAGTGAGAGTGTGGCAAACAGAAGCCCAGGAGGTCAACGGATTTCCAGAACCCTAGAAAACGTCGAAAAAGTGAGGGAGTCGTTTTTGCGCTCTCCCAGGCGTTCGGCGCGTAAACACGCTGCTGCTTTGGGGATTTTTGATTGGACACTGAGACGAATTCTTCACAACGAACTCCAGTTTCATCCCTACAAACTTGCTGTGGTTCACCAGTTGAGTGATAACGTCCCCTTGAAAGGTGACGTACCGTGGCCGGCCCGCTCCCCCGATTTGACACTCTGTGACTATTTTTCATGGGGGTATCTCAAATCGATCGTTTACAACGACAAGCCCCGGACCCTGCAACGCCTGGAGAACAACATCCGGCTTGCTATCACCAACATCCCATCAGTCGATATGCTCGAAAGAGTTCAACAAATCTAGGGTCCATGAGTGCATCATTAACAGGGGCCGTCATTCTTCCCGATGTAGTTTTCAAATCTAACTAATATAAAAATTCAGAATGGGTACCATATCTTATAAAAAGTAGTAAACTGATACAT
The DNA here is from genome assembly GCA_038373865.1 of Uloborus plumipes. Lineage (NCBI taxonomy): Eukaryota > Metazoa > Arthropoda > Arachnida > Araneae > Uloboridae > Uloborus > Uloborus plumipes. The sequence goes on along the minus strand of JAXGGA010015019.1, from coordinate 5,104 downwards.
GATCAAGTCTGCAAGTTTCTCCGCCGCACCCTGTATCAAGCTTATAACATTTCCGATTTACCTAAATATTATTTGTAGCTTGCATTTGTATTTATGGTGTGTAATACAGTTTTTTAGTTTGTCCAGACAGAAAAAATTACCATTGTTTACAGAAGTAGCCGTTGTGTATATAGATATGCACTTTAATGTTGAAAAATTCATGAACGAGTGTCACTAAAACACCATACCCGGCAGAAACCCGGGCAGGGCCGGGTACCCGGCTAGTATATCAAATAAAAGCTGATTTTTCCCTGAACGTGATGCACTAAGGCTGCCTATGTAAAAGTGTCCGCAACCTCTACGCAGCCTAGCCTAAACAGGTCACATAAATGTCAAATTCATGTAACTTATTTAGACCCAGCTGCCTACAGGTTGCGACCACTTTTATATAGGCAGCCTTAGTGTATCACTTTCAGAAAAAATCAGCTTTAATTTGATATATACGTGATGAGTGTACGCGATGAGTGTAGAAATACTACATTCATGTGACCTGTTTAGGCCAGGCTGCCTAGAGGTTGCGGCCACTTTTACATAGGCAGCCTTAGTGCATCACGTTCAGGAAAAAATCAGCTTTAATTTGATATATACGTGATGAGTGTACGCATTGAGTATAGAAATACTACATTCATATGTCCCGTTTATACCAGGCTGCCTATAGGTTTCGGGCACTTTTACATACGAAGATTTAGTGCATCACGTTCAGAAAAAAATGTGCTTTAATTTGATATAAACGTGATGAGTGTACGCTATGAGTGTAGATAAACTGCGGTGGGATCTTAGACTATTGCATCAATAGTTCAAAAACCTTTTATATTCCCCACCTCCTTCATTTTTATTAAAACAGAAACTATTATGCCCTATCCCATAACAGTCCAAAATTCCGTAAATTTTATACTGAACTTAATGTTTTAAATAGTTTAAAAAACAATTCCATATTTCATATCAAATATTTTTATGCACTAAACCATATTTTTTATTTTATATTTTTTATATAACTATGCAATGGATGTAGTACTTTAGCAACTCGTACAAGCAGAATCGAAACATAGATGTTTAAAATACAAAATTAGTGAAACATTGATGTATTATTAATGAATTGGATAGGCTTGCTTTCGAGCACAAATTTTCTCAAATGGCGTTGTCATTGAAAAGGTATCACTGTCTTTCGTGTGAGCGCTAAAAATCCGAATGCAGTAGTGATGAAATTTTATTGATTATTATTTTCTGATACCGATTTTTTTTTTCTAATTGTGGGGGGGGGGGGTATTAAAATGCTTTGTTGGTAATAATGGCGTACCTCGTTACATATACTCTAATTCTTTCTAGGGAAGCGCGCCAATGTTGGAAACCACAGGCTTATGGGCGATTCTCTGTAAACTGGTAATTCGCTGTCCGGACCGAGTATTTAAAAAATAATAAAGTGTAATAAAGTAATTCTTGCTCTTAATACAAGAAAAGCATTAACACTTTGTGGCCCAATTGCATTTGGAGCGGTAACTATTCAATTTTTTTTTCTAGAAACTATCTAAGCACCAAAAACACAGTCCCCTGGCTGTCCCAATCCAATAGTTTAACACTTCAAGGCAATATTTCAAAAAACCTATTAACACTACATAAATTTGGCAATTAATATCTAAAAATAGAATAATGAAGCTATAGTTTTCTTATGAAATAAGGTATAATTATGTATTTCTAAAACTTAAAATTGTCATGTAAATTCTGTCCGGAGATTTTTCAAACAGTCCCCTGAGTCAAACTCAAAGCTCCAATAGAAAAAATCTGTTACTCTTGCAAATGTTTTTTGACATGAAGTTTAAAGCAATCAGCGTGAATTTTCTGAAATTGCCGAGAACGGTACTGAAACGATACTTTGTTTAGTTTGAGAGCCACATTTGTGATGAAAGTATGCATCAGGGTCGTTACGAAAACAGTCCTCTGGGAAGTGATTTTATTAATGTCAATTAATTTAATTATAAAACATATTAGTTATTATGTCCACGATTTGTGCCTAAATTTATAGGTAGTCTCGTAACTAATTATGCTACAATAGTTTTGCAGATATTACGCAACAAAGAGCAAAAACACAGTCACCTGGCACAGTCCCCTGCCTAGTTATACTAGGAAGGGGACTTACCCCTTATCATGATTTATCAGAAAAAAACAAACTTCAATTGGCCCTCTTTCAAACCAAAGTAATAGATTCATTTTCTGAGCAATAGTATTATAATTATACTAACATTTCAAAAAACCATGCCCGGACAGATTTCGCGTGAAAAATGACGAGTTTACAGAGAATCGCCCTTATATAGAAGAGATCTGGCTGAAAAAATTAGCGCGGGTGTGAGCCGAAAGGAAGTTGACATGCCAGCATTTATACGGAAATGGGAAAAATAATTTCTAGCTTGCCGAATAGATGAAAGTTTCTAAATTCTTACTGTTAAATCTACTCGACAAGCTATAAATGTTTTTTAAATTTTATTTCGGTATTAATATCGCTGTCCCATTCTTCCCGACTCTCCCTTTCTATGACATCAAAATCTGAATACTTCTCAGAAAAAGGAAATGCTCTGTAGTTGAGCTAAACCAGAAAATTTGAATTTTTTGTTGATCGCCAGTTGACTGGCAGACAGCAGGGGTGCCCATGCCCATCCACCCCAAGCTCAATGGCGCAAATTCCCCCCCAAAATTTTTCACAACCCTCTTGTGCTTTTTTTTTTATTTTTTTTACTCTTATTTTTATTATTTTTTACTCTTTTTTAAAAATATTATTTATTTATTTTTTTAATGTTATTTATTTATTTATTAAAATTATAACTATTATATTTTTTATATATTATTACTTTTTTAAAAGCTCGAATTATGCACAGAATAGAATCGCTTTTTTTCCCTTCCAGACATTCCAATCACATACACATACGCAACAAATAAAAAATAATAATAAACAAATTAAAGAAATAATTTAAATTGAAAAAATAAATTAATGAATAATTTTTAGTTGAAAAAAAGCAGTAAGTAATTTAAATTAAAAAATAAATTATTAAATAATTTAAATAAACAAATAAAATAGTTTTAAAAAATCCCCCCCCCCCAAATTTTGATGGCGCAACTTGCGCCATACTCCCCCTCTGTGGGCACCCTTGGCAAACAGATCCCGACTAAAAGTGAGGACCAAGGCAGACAATGCTTTGCCCCCCCCCCCCCGCTACGTTCTACCTTTTAAAGTCAACGAAAAATAATTTTTAACGTTTTCGCAGTGTCGGTCGGTGCTAGCCCCTTTTGGGAATCATTGTATACAGCTCTGCAGGGTCCTATGCAGTCTCGCTGTATGCATTCTGTCTAGCACTGATACTGTTTTTTTTTTAATCTATTTTAGCTTAAGAGTTTTATAGCTATTTCTCAAGAAAGAAAATCTGTTTTACTTGCAAAAATTAACTAAGAGAAATAATGATTAAGTGTGAAAAGGGTTTTTTTTCTCAATTAATAAATTATTATTTTCTCTTAAAAATACATAATTTTTTAATGCTGTGCATTAGTTTTTAGAAAATTAGAGGTAACTTAGGAAGAATGGGCTCCAGTCCCGGGATTAGTTGGCCTGTGCCCTAATCAGGCTGTGTCGGCAGACTTTAGTTCAGTGGCCACGTACTTTTAGTGAAGTAATCATTTGTAGCGACTTTATCCAGAACTTTTTTTGCTGTAAACATAGATACATGAGACCTAACTGCAACTGTGTTATACATATGAATACTTGAATAGGCGTGAAAAAGAGAACTCTGCAAATTTATGGATTAGTATTGCTTTTACTAATAATTTTTGTAAAAATAACTTTTGTATTTTGTTTGTGGAAATTGTAGTTTGTATGTTTTTTCTTTTCGTCGACGATACAAAATACCGCATCAGAACTAAGGATCGTTTTCACATAACAAGCAAGGCCGTATCCAGAGGGGGGGGCCCGACGGGCCCGGGCCCCCCCCCCCCGAAACCCGAAATGTTTTATAATGTAAAATAGAAAAAAAAATATTTTTTTTTTTAAATTTCAAATGGCAAAATAAAACGTTTTTTTTCCTTTTTCCTATTAAATGACTAAAAATTTCAAGAAGTACAAAAAAAAAAAAAAAAATGCCAATTCAAATTCTCATTAGCTGCAAAACATACTTGAAAACAAGATTCTCATTAGAACTTCCAGCTCTTTTTCCCAAATAAATTCAGGCTCAAGGCAAGCCACTTGTCAGTTTGATCGCCCCCCCCCACCCTCCCCCATAAAATTTATGAGACTTACACCACTCAAATTTTTACCCCCAAATCGCCGGGCCCCTAGTTTCCGACTAGGCTGAGATTGCTTCTCACCGCACTGATTCAATTAAGAGGGTACTTTGTTGGTCCCCATTTATAAGCATTTGTAACCCTCGAGGGATTTTAATAGCTAAAAACGTTTTCAATGAACAAGACCACACAAAAACGGATACGTTCACAGACCTTCTGCTTTGTTAGACGCTCAAGAATCTTAGACAAAATTATTTTTAAAAAATTTCATTTACAAATGCTTAAAAACATTTATAAACTTTGTTAAATGTAGCTGTAAACTTTGAGTTTTAAAGTTTCTAACACAAATGGGGGGAGGTGGGCATCAAGTCGCGCGAAACTCAGCTCCTTGATTTAAAAAAAAATTCTGCGTAATGCAAAAATCATATTCCAGCATTTTTTGTAGCAAATTTAAAAAATAATTTTTGTGATTCACATGTTTCATTTCTGACTATTCATTAAATACCTAATTCAGTATTTTAGAAGTTACTTTGTAATTGATTCCGTTATTAATGTGTTAAGCACGAGAAAAAATATTACCCTACCTGTATTTTTTTTTTCATTTTCTGCAGTACTAGTGATTGAAAAAGAAATTGTATTTGTATTTTTTAATATCTATTTTTAATTTTTAAAAGATGTGTCTTTCAAAGTTTTAACAATTTCGTAAGACTGTCCAATGAACAATTAAAACGTCAGAGACTGGAAAGTTCAAATGAAATGCTTTAAAGAATTTTAACTGTTCTAGAGTCTTTGAAAATCAGTAAAT